>PITA01010298.1:0-72706 GCA_004023965.1 Spilogale gracilis
AAGATGTGGTACATATATACAATGGAATACTACGCCTCCATCAGAAAGGATGAATACCCAACTTTTGTAGCAACATGGACTGGACTGGAAGAGATTATGCTGAGTGAAATAAGCCAAGAAGAGAAAGTCAAGTATCGCATGGTCTCACTTACTTGCGGTGCATGAGGGGCAAACTGGAGGACAGTGGGAGAAGGAAAGCTAATGGGAACTAGGGTAATCCAGGGAGGGAAACGAAACAACATTGACTTTGGACACAGAAACAAACTGAGGGACTTAGAGGGAGGGGGTGGAGGTATGGGAGAGCCCGGTGGTGGGTACTGGGGACACCTAAAGCATGGAGCACTGGGTGTGGGGAATGGGGAATGAATCTTGAAACACTGGAAAAAAAATTTTTTTAGTAACAATAAAAAAAAAAAAGAAAATAAATTAAAAAAAAAAAAGAAGTCCTAGCCTCAGCAATCAGACAACAACAAAAAAAATAAAAGTCATCCAAATCAGCAAAGAAGAAGCCAAACTCTCACTCTTTGCAGATGATATGATACGTTATGTGGAAAACCCAGAAGACTCCACTCCAAAGCTATTAGAACTCATACAGGAATTCAATAAAGTGTCAAGATATAAAATCAATGCACAGAAACCAGTTGCATTTATATACATCAACAGCAAGACAGAAGAAAGAGAATTTAAGGAGTTGGTCACATTTACAATTGCACCCAAAACCATAAGATAGCTCAGAATAAACCTAACCAAAGAGGCAAAGACTCTGTACTCAGAAAACTATAAAGTTCTCATGCAAGAAATTGAGGAAGACGCAAAGAAATGGAAAAATGTTCCGTGATCATGGATTAGAAGAAAAAATATTGTGAAAATGTCTATGCTACCTAGAGCAATCTACACATTTAATGCAATCCTTATCAAAATACCATCAATGTTTTTCAAAGAAATGGAACAAATTAACCTAAAATATATATGAAACCAGGAAAGATCCTGAATAGCCAGAGGAATGTTGAAAAAGAAAACCAAAATTGGTGGCATCACAATTCCAGATTTCAAGCCTATTACAAAGCTGTAATCATCAAAACAGTATGGTATTAGCACAAAAACAGACACATAGATCAATGTAACAGAATAGAGAGCCCAGAAATGGACCCTCAACGCTATGGTCAACTCATCTTTGACAAAGCAGGAAAGAATGTCCAATGGGAAAAAGACAGTCTCTTCAACAAGTGGTTTTGAGAAAATTGGACAGCCACATGCAGAAGGATGAAAGTAGACCATTTCCTTACACCACACACAAAAACAGACTCAAAATGGATGAAAGACCTCAATGCGAGACAGGAACCCATCAATGAGAGATAGGAATCCATCAAAATCCTTGAGGAGAACACAGGCAACAACCTCTTTGACCTCAGCCACAGCAACTTCTTTCTGGAAACATCAAGCAAGGGCAAAAATGAGCTATTGGGACTTCATCAAACTCAAAAGCTTTTGCACAGCAAAAGAAACCGTCAACAAACCCACAAGACAACCGACAGAATGGGAGAAGATATTTGCAAATGACATATCAGATAAAGGGCTAGAACCCAAAATCTATTAAGAACTTTTATCAAACTCAACACCCAAAGAACAAATAATCCAATCAAGAAATGGGCAGAAGACACAGGCATTTCTCCAAAGAAGACATCAAATGGCCAACAGATACGTGAAGAAGAGCTCAACATCCCTCAGCATCAGGGAAATACAAATCAAAACCACAGTGAGATACCACCCGACACCAGTCAGAATGGCTAAAATTAACAAGTCAGGAAACGACAAATGTTGGCAAGGATGTGGGGAAATGGAAACCCTCCTACACTGTTGGTGGAAATGCTAGCTTGTGCAGCCACTCTGGAAAACAGTATGAAGTGTCCTCAAAAAGTTGAAAATAGAGCTACCCTAGGACTCAGCAATTGTGCTGCTATGTATTTACCCTAGAGACACAAACATAGGGGTCCAAAGGGACACTGTACCCTAATGTTTATAGCTGCGATGTCCTAAATAGCCAAACTATGGAAAGAACCTAGATGTCCATCAACAAGTGAATGGATAAAGAAGATGTGGTGTATATATACACAATGGAATACTATGTAGCCATCAAAAAGAATGAAATCCTTACATTTGCAATGATGTGGATGGAACTGGAGAGTATTGTGCTGAATGAAATAGGTCAATCAGAGAAAGACAATTATCATTTGATCACTCTGATATGAGGAATTCGAGAGGCAGGGCGAGGGTTCTTGTGGGGTAGGGAGGAAAAAAATGAAGCAAGATGAACCTGGGGAGGGAGAGAAACCGTTAGAGACTCTTAATCTCAGGAAACAAACTGAGGATTTCTGGGAGGGTGCAGGGGAGGGATAGGTGTCTGGGTTATGGGAAAAAAAAAAAATATATATATATAACCAAAGGGGCGCCTGGGTGGCTCATTTGGTTAAGCATCTGCTTTCAGCTCAGGTCATAATCTCAGGGTCTGGAGATTGAGCCCCACATTGGGCTCCCTACTCAGCGGGGAGTTTGCTTCTCCCCCTCTCTGTTGTTCCCCCTGCTAGTTCTCTCTCACATGCTCTCTGAAATAAATAAAAACCCTAAATATATATATATTTATATATTATATGTATATATATATATTATATGTATATAACCAAAAAGGAGCATTCCAAACATTAAGATAGGAATAATTAAAAAAAAAAAGGCTTTCTTTTTAATCCTGTAAGATTACCTGGTTCCCGTAAGATTAAAGTCATACAGTCTTGCACACCTACTAAAAACATAACATAAAGTAACTTTCTGGGATGTCCGTCATCATGATGTTTTGCAACTCTTTATGTGGGAAAAAAAATCCATATATAACTGTGTATCGTTATTTTCCTGGCGCACTCTCTTCTTTGTGAAGATGGTGCATCCCAGGCAGCTGTCCTAACTTGAGCTTGAATAAAATGCTTTTCCTCTCTCTTTATAGTTTTAAGAAAGACTTATTAATTTTGCATTGACAACTCCCCCCCTCCACTCCCTGATTTCCTTACCCTTTGTCCATAACACTTATCATTGTCAGAGGTATTTGAATTTGTCCCTTTATCCCTTTGCGCATTGTTTTTCATCCTCCACAAGAATGTAAACTTCCATGAGGACAGGAACTTTATCTGGTTCATGGCTATATTTTCAACACCTTGACATGGCATGTGACAAGTACTTCATGAAATGTCTGAGTGAATGTCAAAGGAAGTCTGGACCCCTTCATCTTTAAATTCTCTATTTTAAAAGTGAAGAAACTGTTTAATTCAGTATAAAATATATTGAAAAGTACAACTTCAAGACACTTCAAAATGCAGAGAATTGTACAAGATAATTCAGTGCACATAATTTCATACACGTATGTGGTGTTTTGTGTGTGTGTGTGTGTGTGTGTGTGTTTTTAAAAGATTTTATTTATTTTGACAGAGAGAAACACAGCCAGAGAGGGAACACAAGCAGGGGGAGAGAGAGGGAGAAGCAGGCTTCTAGCTGAGCAGGGAGCCCCATGTGGGACTCCATCCCAGGTCTCCGGGATCATGACCTGAGCCAAAGGCAGTCGCTTAACCAACTGAGCCACCCAGGTGCCCCTACATATGTGGTTTTAAATGGTTTTTCTTAAGTTTATTTTTCTTAGTAATCTCTACACCCAACTTGGGGTTTGAACTCATGACCCTGAGATCAAGAGTCACATGCTCCTCTGATTGAGCTAGCCAGGTGGCCTGAACTGTTTCATACAGTTCTAATTAACACAGTATGTTAATTAAAGACTTCAGAAGGAAAGAAAAAGGAACTTTCTTAGTTCTTAGGGTCCAGCATACAAATATAAGACTCCAATGGAAATCCTATATTAATAACCAAAATATTTTCTTGCCATAAGAACACTCAAGCTTTGATGCAATAAGGATTAAAACCAAAAAAAATTAAACTTGCTTTCTGTTTAGCTACAAAACTTAAACTTCATTCTCTATTAAAATACTTAATTCTACAGGTATTCTTAAATCTCTCTGGGTCAATAAATGAAATAATTTAAAATACAGATATGATAAAAAGCAATCTTTAGTGGCATTTGCTACTATTTTATTAAAATCCATCATTGCATTAATGTAGGATTTATTAATATTTCCCATCAATTTAGACACACAAAGTTATTCACCCTAGGTGTCTGTGTAATGTGACTGCTAATAGTATTAACAACAGGGTTTGCGTCTCTTACACTCAGGCCTTTCTGGAGTCCCTTCATCTGAGCACAAATTTGGGCAGCACTGAGAGGTTTGAGTGTGTAATCATTTCATCCTATAAATTCTATATTAGAGATGACAACAGAGAGCAACTGAAACACAGCGGAGGAAACAACTTTCCGTAGGCCAGAGGGTCAGCTCTCCCGAGAACACACTTGAACCTTGAAAGCTATTCCAGACAGAGGACGCAGAGCTACAAAATGTGAATTGCGTTAACTTGAACTGGTCAAATGGGAAATGAACAGGGGGAGTCCTTCATCTAAGTGTCAGAAGCTAAAGCAGGGGTAAGATGTGACAGGCCAGAGGCCTGGGTTGGGCTTGGCCCTTAGGGATTACGTAGACATAGGATTTGTGTGCGTTGGTAAGAATTTGAGAAGCTCATTTGCGGGGCAACTGCAGTAATGATCTGGGGGAATTGGGGGGACACGAGCAGGATGGGGAGACCCGTTTGGGGGTGAAGAAAAAGTGAGAGGCCTTGAGTGGCAGAGAGTACAGGTGGAGGCCCGAATCCGGGTTGGTCCTGGGGCGGGGCTGGCTGGGTTTGCTGCACGAAGCCCTCTTAGTCGGTCTCCGAGTGGAGACCGTCCGGGTGGGGGCGGGGTGAATGGCGTTCGGTTGCCCCGGCGACGGCGTCTGGAGGCGGAGTCGGAGTGGGAGGTGCCCCCACGCCACGCGGAGGTGCCCAACGGTTGGTGTCGCCGCTCGCGTGGAGCGGGCGGAGGCCAGAGCCCGAGCGCCGCGAGGGGAGGGCGCGGAGGCGGGGGTCAGAGCATCCTGCGCCGGCGCCGACTAGGAGGAGCCGCCCCCGCTGCCGCGGCCGCCTCCGCAGCCTCCGGGTCGACGCAGGTGCGGCCGCCGCGCCGCCGGCGCCCCCGCGGGGATGCGGCCGTTCTCTTAGGATAAGGTGTTGGTTGCAGGTACCGGGGATCCGGGCGGTGCGGGGAGTGGGTGAGGGGTGGGTTGTGCTCCCGAGGACCCGGAGTAGCGCGTCTTCATTTCTGGAACCTTCCAGATCTTTGCGTTTGTTTCGCACATGGCAGATGTCCAATAAATTGTTTCTTTAACGGAAAGGACTGCTGTTGTGTTCGGGGATCGCAAGACCTCCGGGGACAGTGGCTGTAACTCTGTGGCCAGAGGACCCTGTGCAAAAAGTATTCCACTCTTGGGGGTGATAACCGTGGAACCTGGCCCGACGTTATCGCTAACCCTTGTTCCTACCCCGCTTCCCGTGGACAAGGGGATGGGTTAGGGAAGACAAGGAGATAGAGAGGAACGTCTAGCCTTGGACAATGACCAGCCTGGCATCCAAAATGGGATTGTAATAAATGTTGTGTGAGGGTTTTTTCCGCTGGAGCCCTCCCTGTAAGTGACATTAAGAATTTGACTCTTTCCCATTATCAGCATCAGTCAGAAACGGTGAGTTCACAAATGAGTCCAGCCTTTCCACAAAACTCTGTCCCAGGTCAGCACTCAAGCTGTTCCAGGATTTGTTCCCACATCATGGTGTACCTTAAGGTCAGGGGAAGGTAGAAGGAAAATGAGGTTTGTCACTATTTCTCAGGGGTTTTTGACTCGGCAACCACTTCTTGCTTTCTCTGTCAGCTGATGATTCAGGAAAGAGCGAGCCAGCACTTACCAGGCATCACAGAGACTAGCTAGGGAGGGCTGCTGCTGAGTGTAAAGTAATGGGATGGGGGTGGGAGAGTGGTGGGAAGGGCCTGGTCCTCCCACCTCCTACAGCACTTACTATTTTTAATTTAATCAAATTACCTATCTGTGTTGTGGGTAAGATGTTTTTTGTGCCATAGAGATGTTATTATATCCTCCAAATAAATTGAAGGCGGAAATAGTTTATTTGTTATGTGCAAAGTCTTTACTGTTGTGTTTTATAAAGAAGACTTGGTGTTGTCTAGTCTTTTGGAATCATGTACTTTTAAACTGCACAGTTTATTAAATTGGGCCTATGTTGTGAACCACATATTCCCAAACCAGGTGACCCGAGTCATATGTTATATTAGGTTGAATTAGAACCACCCAAAAATATCAGGTCCTAATCCCTGGAACCTGTAAACGTTATATGGAAAAAAGGGTCTTTACATATAATCAAGTCAAAGATCTTGAAATGGGGACATTTTCCTGGATTATCTGGGTGGGCTTTAAATGCAAACACAAGTGTCCTCATAAGAGAAGGACAGAGAGGAGATTTGATAGAGACAGAAGAGGAGAACACAGTACTCCCACAGAGGCAGAGATCAGAGTGACAATAACATAAGTCAGTAAGTAATGCCAGGATACAACAGAAGCTCAAAGAAGTAAAGAGTAGATTCTTTCCTAGAGCTCCCAGGATGAGCACAGCCCTGCCAACAAACTTGATTTCAGTCCTGTGAGACTGCTTTTGGACTTTTGGCCTGCAGAACAGTGAGAGGCTTTTATTTAAAGCAACCAAGCTTGTGGCAATTTGTTAGAGCAACTACGGGAAACTATATGTTAATTGTTATACATCACATAAAGTCAGTCCTGTACTAAATTTCTCCAGCTGGGGCACTGACAGGCATAGTAGTAAAGACTACCAAATATTTTCCTGAACCCTGTAAATCTCAAGGAAAAGAAAAAGGAGTTTGGTCAGAAGTGACAATAAATTTGGTGCATAGGAAAGAACTAGTCTAACACTTAAAGCAATTTTTGGACTCTCATTTGTATTCCTCTTAATGTATTACTGTATTTGATTAAGAGAATAAAGATGACTTAAGCTTGATTCTTAGCTAATACATTTTTGGTTTAAGTTACAGTTGCAGACACCTGAGGACTGAGGTCTAAACCTAGGGAAAGTAGGCAATACAGAAGAGTTTCCATTTGTGGGGATGTTCAAATCTGGCTAAAAGCAACCTCTAGTCATCTTGAAATTAACACACTTTGGAGTTGTCATGGAAGAAACCAATGTATAGGTTTAATTGATTGACTTCTAGAACATAGGCAGCTAATAAGCACCCCCACTCTTACTCCACAAAACGTAATGACCATGTACATACAATGAGTAGCCAATCTACTTTCTTTCGGAACTGCTTTTCTGAGGTATAATTTTTACACCATAAAATCCAGTGCTTTTTAGTAAATATTTTATAGAGTCGTGCAATTATCACAATTCAGTTTTAGAAAATGTCCATGACTCAATAAAGATGCTTCATGCCCACTTGCAGTCAGCCTCCTTTCCCAAACCCAGCAGCAACCCACCTCTGACCATGGGTCACTCTAGAGTTAGGTTTTAGTCCTTCCTCTGGGCTATTCCAATGGCCTCCGAACTGGTCTCTACTTCCCCTCAGTGTATCAGCCACTCAGCTGCCAGGGAATCATATGCCCCCCAATTAAAATCCTCCAGGGGCTTTCCACTGTGATTAGAATAAACCCCAGCGTCGTCCTTTTCAAGGCACCATGAGCTCTACTCCCTGCCAACTTCACCAACACCTTTTCACGATAACTTAGGAAAGAAACTGATGATAAGCGCTCCTCTGGGCATGACACACAATTGGCTTTCCATAAACAGGCTTCTCACCCTTCTTATCTACATGGCAGCCTCACTGCTTCCTTTCTTTCAGTCATCAAACACTGAGCCCTTTTCATCTCAAGACTTTTGCGTGTGGTATTTCCTCTTAGGAGCTTCCCCAGTCGTGTGTGTGTGTGTGTGTGTGTGTGTGTGTGTGTGTTGCGTGGGGAGGGGGACACGACTCCTTTTTGACATTCAACTCAAACTTCACCTTCTCAGAAAGTCCTTCCCCGACGAAAATACCACTCCCTCTCCAAAATTATGTTTTTGATTTTTTCCTTTAGGGTCTCTCTTGCCCTACTAGAATATACGATCTGTGAGGGAAGAAATTTGGTTGGTTTTGATCTTAGCTTCATCTCTAGTATTTATAAAAGTGCTATTCGTAGCAGCAGTACCTTTAAAAAATCTATCAGAATGTCAGTATTGGTGAGTAATAATTATTGAATGCTTCCCATGTGCCAGCCCTGTGCTGAAAGCTTTGCACGCAGGAATGATTTAAGTGAAGCTTATTATTGTTGATGTAGGAAGAGTAAGGAGAGTATGTCCTGCAATCATAGTCCCCTATAGTAAATCATTGTTTTCAGAGGCATTAGGCAGCATTCTCTTTCCCTTATTATTAGACATTGATCTTAGGGACTGGACCAGTGTACATCGCCACCAGCAATACAGTATTGAGCCTCTTCTCCCATAGCCCTAAAACTCAACTGCAGGTTTTTGCTAAGGAGGAGAGGAAGAGCTAAAAGAAGAGTGTAAGTAAAAGCAATCCTGCAAGAGCAGGATACACCCTACCACAGGGAAAGGTAGGAGATGAAGCTGGGAGGTTGGTTAGGCCAGATCGATCCTAAAGGGCTTCTGGTGCTAGTTTTAGTTCAGACTTCCGTCTTTGGGTAACATATGGTAAAAAGATCTGATATTAAAGGAAATTCTTAAAGATTGTAAGAAAATAACACTAGAAAGATCCCTTTGAAATATTTTGTAGTAATTCTGGAAAAAGCTGATTTAAGTATGAAAGAATATAGGAATAAAATTAACTAAATTTCATATACAAGCATTTCTTCCTAGTGACTTAAGGATCACACTCAAGTCATCTTTGCTGAGTTTAAAGGTGTTACAGAGATACACTCAGTAGAACGTGGTGACTTATTGGATGTGGAGTTTCAATAGATGAAGAATAAAGACACTGAAGTGTCTTAATTTGGGAGATTGGGTTTATGGTGTCCTTATCTGACAACACCCTAGAAAGCAGATTTGGTGGGTATATGAAGAGACAGATGTGGGATAAGATGAATTTAAGATGACTGTAAATATATGTGCAGAGGTGGTAAGGAACAGATAGAAAAATTTATCTAGAGCCCCAGGGTTGTTGTTTTTTTTAAACAAAGTTGCATGAAACCTGCTGGCAGCAATGGATTGCCCCCATCTGGCTCTGTAGTTGACTAAAATCACTTGTGAGAAGTCATCATATTTGTGGTCCTCTTTCTGCTGAATGTTTTCCATAGGAGGATATAGAGTGTCCAAGTTGGAGAAGATTTTGGAGATCTTCTAGTCCACACTCTCAAACACCCAGCGGCAGTTGTCATCCCAACAAATGCTCATCCCCTCTCAGCTTAAACATCTCCCAAGAAGTTCTCCACATACATAGTCAAGGTGGAGTAGCTTTTAGAAAGCCTGTCTCCACCCTGAACTAGAACCTACCTCCTTCTTTTCATTAGTCCTAATTCCACACAGAGGACATTGTCATGTATTTTTCCAACGTGGCAACTGCTCCCTTAGATTCCACGGAGATATGCCAAAAATCATGGTTGTGGGTGCCTGGGTAGCTCAGTTGGTTAAGCGACTGCCTTCGGCTCAGGTCATGATCCCAGAGACCCGGCCGGGATCACGTCCCACATCGGGGTCCCTGCTCGGCGGGAAGCCTGCGTCTCTCTCTCTCACTCCCCTTGCTTGTGTTCCCTCTCTGGCTGTGTTTCTCTCTGTCAAATAAATAAAATCTTAAAAAAAAAAAAAAATGATGGTTGTTTGTCATCTCAGCTCTACTGCTTAAAATTTACAGACCTATTTCTGACTCACCAGATAGGAATTCTGCCTAGCAGCTTTTCTAAACAAGCTTAAGAGCTGTTGCCTGATCAAGGCATCTCCAAGAACCGAAAAGCCATTTAAATAGTCAGAAGACATTCGGGTGGTCTATTTAAGGCAGTTCATACTATACCTAGAACGGTCTGGTCTGGAAAGGTGGAGGCAAGGGGTTTACTTGATGTGTTATCTTGATAATGCCTGTGAGATCTATACCATCAAAATTAGCATTGGACCAATGAAAAGCATATAGTTGCATGTGTTCCATTGTATAAACATAGCCTAGCTAAGTGCCATAGGTTACTAATTCAAATAGACTTTCATATACAAGATAAACCCAAAGGAAAAAGGAAAAAGAACTTAAAGGTTTTTGTGGCAGTTGGTGTGAGTGTGTGTGTGTGTGTGTGTGTGTGTGGTATTGTCAGGATCTTAGGTGATGAAAATGAACTTGTGAAGTGAACTTTAAAAAATAGCATATTTTAGATTGTGAAGAATGGTTATATGTTAATACACAGATTTTGAAATATTTTCTTTTGCAGGTGTTAATAGGATAAGTGAAAATAAGAATATCCATATATTAAGGTATCTCTTGTTTTACTTTGAATTATATGTAGTAATTGTGAACATATACAACTGATATACTTACTGCATCTAGACTATATTTAATTTATTTTAGAACCTGAAGCCTTGAGCTTGCTGAATGCCTGGCTGGAATATCTGAGAGAGTAAAGCTACAAGGGCTTTCTCTCTGTGGTTTTCAAACTGTTAAGCAGAACATCTGCATTCCATAAAGGTGTGTCTGGGGCAGAGAGGAGGGTGTGTGTGGTTGGGGCTCGGATGATTTAAAGGAAGTCTCCCTGTGCTTAAAAAAAAGCTTGGAAAACACAACTGCATTCTTGTTTAGTTATGGTGGAAATTGAGGCTTAGAGATATGAGAAGATTGGCCCCTGCTCTCATAGGTACCCAGTGACAGAATTAAGTTTCTTGATTTTAAATCCTGTTGTCCTTTCATTCTGCCTCTTTACAAGACAGTATTAGGTCCTAGTGAAGTATATCTTAAATAACTTACTTTTGTATTAGATGATAATAGTACCTGTGTTTACTTAGGGCAGTTTAAACCCACTCTCTTTGATGTTAGTGGATTTATATGAAACTTAATAGCTTCTCTCTAGATGAATAGAAAGATATAGCCATTTATTATTAGAAAGTGAGTTCATATGCACTACCTAAATTATAAAGACAGTATTGTTCATGTTTTACTATCCTATTGTATGATACTCTATGCATACGGATTGATGCAAGCACTATAAAGTAAGGTTGCACCTGAGTTATCTTTTCCTGTCCTTTTGAGGTGCACGCTCTTTCTCCATCTTGTGGTCTTAAAGAGGTTAAATACTGTTTTCACAGTCACAAAGCCATTAGATCACAGGGCTAGGATTTTAATTCTGATAGTCAAGGAACAACATCTAGAGAGAAGGAATGTGATGAAGAGAGCAGACATTACGAACCAGGAGCGCTTAACAGGCTTCACAACAACTCGGGCAGTGAAGGCAGTGTTCAGCATTAACTATTCTCCTCATTGCATTTCCGCAATTGCATCAGCCTCCCTATGTTGTATTCAGACTGGTCTGGGGGTGCCTTAGAAATTCCTAAGGAAAACATATCTTCAGACTCATTCTTTCAGGATATGGACCAAGTTTATAAAATCCCCATCCGTGGGCTTCCATTAGGGTGGTCCAGCAGCCTAAGGGCTTGAGTCATTAGTTAAGACAGAAAGTCTCAATTGAGACAAAAAGGCTTTTTTTGTGGTCTATGGTTTCTAAGGCCTTTTCTGCAACACTCCAATCAAGTAACCAGAATAGAATCTTTACCTAGCTTTTACTTGCCAGAAATGTAAGGCTCTTTTCAGTGTGAACCTATTCATAATTTTAAATCCTACAGAACTGTCCACAGTTAAGTGTTGGGCTTACCCAAGGAGGCCAAGATCTCAGCCTTGTATTTACTCAGAGATTTAATCAAACACATGGAAGTTATGTGTGATGATCCCCAAATCAACAAAATGCTGCACTTTAACAATTTTATGTCTTATTGTGGTCAAAAAAAACCTTTCTTTTGCCAGAATCCTTAATAGTTTAATATGCTTTATACTTGAAAATAGGATAATGTTTCAATTCTTAGTGTCATGAAAGTAGAGAAACACTGAATGATTTGGCCAAATTGAGGATATGGTCAGTCTAAAATTGTAAAAATGTGAATCACAAATACTTTTTTAAAGACAGATTTCATTAACCAGCAGCATTGGCAAATAGAAGTTCTAAACATCTTCAAAAATAAATATTTATTTAAAAATTATTGTTTAAGTAAATAAACCTATGCTGCCTTCGTTAAACTATTAGTTTTCTTTTTTTTAAATTTAATTTTCTAAGAAAAAAAATTCCCTCTGAAGGGCTGCCATTCTTCAATGGCCTACTACCTATCAGGGGATATTGAATTAATGAGCTTATTACATTCATCATCTTATGCAAAATAAACAGATGTTTTTGTTTTAAGACATATATTAATTTTACAGAGAGAGAAAGCACAAGGGAGGGGAGGGACAAAAGAAGAGAATCTTCAAGCAGACTCCCCACTGAGCACAGAGCCCACACAGAGCTGATCCCACAGATACATGAGATCATGAATTGAGCGGTAACCAAGTCAGATGCTTAACTGACTGAGCCACCCAAGTGCCCCCACACTTGGTTTCCTTATATCAGATTATTCTAAAGTCAAACCTCCTCCTCTCTTCCCTTATCTCTTCTCCAACTTTTAGTTTCAGTTCTGCTTACCTTACTTGGAGGTTCTGTTTCCTGCTGGACACCAGAAACTTTGATACCTAGTAGAGTAGATCGGTGTATGTATGACTTTCCAACACTGGGCTGTGATTCTTCCTGTCCTGTTCATTCCTTCGTGTTTTTGATCTATCCATATTTTATTATAATAGTAACATTACTCAGTAATTTGAATTTTCTGAGAGTCTTTCATCATCCTGAAGAATCCCCAAATGTATCATTGTAGTGTGCAGGTTATATAATACAGCAAACATTGGTGATAAAACTTGTTGAAATGAGAGCTCCCCCCCCGCCACACACATACCATATCAGTCTCTTCTATTTAGAACATTTGAATTGCCTAGCAATCTTGACTAACATTCCATTTGTTCTAATGGAATGTCTTCCTATCCACTACTTATTTCCTAAAACTGATAGTATGAAACACATTAAGGCAGAATTTATCTAACAGTAGTTTTGACAGATGTCACCTCAGTATTCAAAAGGGAGAAACTGTGAGTGACATTAAAAGGAATTCTGTTTGATAAAAATTCTCTTTAGTTCAATGTTTAAAAAATGTTTACTACTATGCTTATAGTCATAAATTACTGTATAAATAATAAGCAATATGTCATATACAACCTTCCTCTTTCCATCACTTTGATGGACCTTGTTTATATCTCTTTGGTTTTTTTAAAAGAGAATCACTATTCTGATTCATTACTTTGATTTATTGTTTTTCTGTTTTCTACCTCATTAATTTCTTTTTGTATCTTTATCATTTCCTACCGTGTGTTTTCTTTTGTTTTACTTTTTTTTTCTTTTTGCGTTAGAAATGTAGTTCAGTTATTGTCATTCTCTCATTTTTATTAAAATAGGTGTTTAAGGCCAGGAATTTTCCTTTTTTTTTTTTTTAAGATTTTATTTATTTATTTGGCAGAAACACAGCTAGAGAGGGAACACACGCAGGGGATGTGAGAGAGGGAGAAGCAGGCTTCCCGTGTGGCAGGGAGCCCGATGTGGGACTCGATCCCAGGACCTTGAGATCATGACCTGAGCTGAAGGCAGTTGCTTAACCAACTGAGCCACCCAGGCACCCCAGGAATTTTCCTTTTTTCACTGTTTCACTGTCTCTCAGATGCTCATGTAGTGTGCTCATTGTCATTATTTTTTGGAAATTCTTGATTTCCCTTTATATTCCCTTTATCACACAACAGTTATTTAATAGGAAGTCTTTGAATTTCTAGGTAGAAAGGCCTTTTTACTTTGGGGTTTCATTTTTCATTTCTAGTTTTATGACATTATAACCAGAAAATGTTCGTAACATTTTTACTTTATGAACCTGCTGATCTTTTTTTTTTTTTTTTTTTTTTAAGATTTATGTATTTGAGAGAGAAAGAGAATGCCTGTGCAAGGCGTGTGGGGGCAGAAGCAGAGGGAGAGGGAGAGAGAGAATCTCAAGCAGACTCCACTTAGCACGGAGCCTGATACAGAACTCTGTCTCACCACCCTGAGGTCATGACCTGAGCCGAAACCAAGAGTCCCTTGCTCAACTGACTGAGCCATCCAGACACCTGTGGAACCTGCTGATCTTTTAATTGCCCTAGAATATTATTGGTTTTTGTCAGTGTTCCTTCCATGTGCGCTGAAGTGGAAGGTATATTCTCTATTATCACGTGTCATGTTTGATCTTTATTGCAAAGTCTACCTTAAGTGGTGATTTCTTCTAAATCTTTTATATCCTTACTTTTTGTCAGTGTGACCTGTCTCATACTGAACAGCCTGTTACTGTCTCATCATCACTGTGTTTCTAGTCCTTATTACATCTCCTGTAATGGATGTTTTATCTAAGATGGGTTCTGGGTCAAATGGTACATAAAGTCAGTTGTATCTTCATTGTGGACTGTGGCTTTTAACTTTAAGTGCTCTTTGTCTTATTTAATACTCGGCCTTAAAGACTACCTGGTCTGGTATCAGGATTTAACTGGTGCTTTCTTACTGTTTTCATTCTCCTGGCAAATCTTTGTCCATCACTTTATTTGCCATCTTTTTGAATCAGTGCCTTGAACTGCCCTTCCTGTATAGAGACAGAGTGGAAATTTTTAAGAGCCAATTTGAAAATCCTTTTCTTTGATTAGGCAAGTTAAGTCCTGTTATGTTTAGTGGTAGGACTTTAATGTTTTGTCTAAATTGTCACATTATTCTTACATTATTTCCTAGGGATAAAATTACTATATATTTACTGTGTTTTTTTGATGTTTCTTCTTTTTCTTTGAAAACATTTTCTTGTTGGGGCACCTTGGTGGCTATGAGATCAAGCTCCCAGCTGGGGTCTACATGGAGCCTGATTAAGATTCTCTCTCTTTCTCTCCTCCTCTGCCCATCCTCCCTGATTGTGTGTGTGTGTGTGTGTGTGTGTGTGTGTGTGTGTGTGTGTGTGACTTCAGAAGGTTTGTATATTTATTCTGGTAGTTACCTTCACATTAATGCTTTTTGTAATATAACTATAGAGAAATTCCTTTTCCTCTTAACTCTTTGCTTTCTGTCAGTTTTAAATGGTATCTTTTGACAACCAGTGGTCTTCTAGTTTTGCCCTTTTTTATCGCTTAGCTTCCTATTTCAAATTATATTTGGTTTCCTTTTTCATGTAGTATTTATGTATTATTCTTCAGTGCCATTGCTCTACCCATGTTTTGGTCTCAACTTATACAACTAAATAGGTAACATTCACTATCAGACCTTTTGCCCACTTTCCCCAGTCATTTTTTTTTTTTAACAAAGATTTTATTTATTTGTCAAAGAGAGAGAAGTACAAACAGGGAGAGTGGTAGGCTAAGGGAGAAGTGGTTCCCCACTGAGAAAGGAGCCGATGTGGGGCTAAATCCCAGGATCCTGAGATCATGACCTGAGCTGAAGACAGATGCTTAACCTACTGAGCCACCCAGGCATCCTGTGTTTTGTCTTTCTTTTCTTTTCTTTTCTTTTTTTTTTGTTCATGTTCATCTTTTTTTCCCAAATTTTATTTTGGAAAATTTAAAGCCTACAAAACTGCCAAAAGATTTTCACCAGTTCATTCACACTTTGCCATATTTACCAGTCATCTTCTGGTTGGATGAAGCTTCACCTCCTCTTGCAGATTCCTCAGAAGGGGTGCAAGTATCCTGTGTTCTGGCACATTCAGAACTCTTCTCTCTGGCTTTGACTCTTTCAAAAATGTTGGCTAGATAGTGTCATTGGTAATTGTACTTTTCTTTCCTTGTGTTTCTTTAAAATACTGCTCTACTGTTGCCTTGCTCTCTATGCTATTTTTGCATAATACAATGTCATTCTGATCCTCTTGCCTTTGTGTGTTTTTTTTTTTAAAGATTTTATTTATTTGACAGAGAGAAACACAGCCAGAGGGGAACAGAAGCAGGGGGAGTGAGAGAGGGAGAAGCAGGCTTCCCGCCGAGCGGAGAGCCCGATGTGGGACTCGATCCCGGGTCTCCAGGATCATGACCGGAGCCGAAGGCAGTCGTCCAACCAACTGAGCCACCCAAGCACCCCTGATCCTCTTGCCTTTGTAAATTATTTCATATTTTTTTGCCTGAAGGCCCTAAGGATTTTTTTCATCTCTAAATTCTTAATGTAGTTTTTATTAGATTATATTTCGGAGTTGGTCATTTTTGGTCACTGTTTCCTAGTGTGAAAAATGTGTAGTAGAGTCAGGGCTTCCTTTATTTCTAGGAAACTTTCTTTGTTTGTAGTTTAAATAATAGTTCTATGTCACTGTTTTGACTTTCTTTTCTTCAGGGACACCAGTGATGTCTGATCTTTGCCTGGCTTCCGTCTCAGTCACTTCCTCTCTCAGCCTTTTCACTTGTTTTCCTCAGTTTCCATCTTCTGTTCTGATTTTCTTCAGGGTCTTTATTAAGCTTTCATTACAGTCTGCCCTCCTTTGTTGTTCTCTGTAATCAGAAAGGGCTTCCTTTCAGATATGTTATTGCCATTTTCTTCTCTCTCTTTCCTGACCTCAGTCAACTCTCATTTCATTATGTCCCGTTTGCCTCTTTGTTTTCCGTGTTTCTTGGTTTTACATTTCTGATTCAGGGGTGATTTTTCATATGCTCAAATGCTTGTTTGAGAATATCTAGTTCGGTTTGCACTGTTGTGTTATAGTTTCCTTCGACTCACGTTCATCAGTGCGGTGGGACGGGGATACTTTTTATCAGCTGAAAAGATTTTATTCACATTTTCTGATATTTTATATAATAGTTTTGTGTGGACATGGCCTGCTTTTATCTATTCTTAGTCATTTTGCGGACAAGATTTAGTTAGAGAGTGCCCTCTACTGGGCAGTTTCTGTAATGCCCGGTGGTGGAAGAGTGGGAGGGGTAGAAAGAGGGTTGGCTTGCTGCTTTTTGTTGCCAATGGTACCTGAACCGTCCCTATTCCTGCCTTTGTGGCCATGTCTGCTGGGGAGATCACCTCCTCTTCTCTGGAAACACTGCTTCTCTGAGGCTGCTACTTCTGCGTCGTCCCCTCACTTTCAAGCCGTTATCTCGAAGCCAGGGTTGTAGACTATCTTGTTGCAACTTGAGCTTAACATCGTGGCTTCCTGCTCACTTCTGGGGTGCCTATGTCTGTGCTTCCTCCAACGCTCTGTTCTCCTCTGCTCCTTTTCAGTTTTCCAGCCTCACCTCTCCCATTCTCCACACTTACATGCCCACAGGGCTGGCGGGTGGACAGTAGGAGCAATTTGGGAAGACATTTTCCCTCTGCTAAGGTTGTAGTATTCTCTGTCATCTAAGGATGCTGAAAGCATAGAGCCCATGCGCTTTTATTCATTTGTTCTCCTTGTCTTTGATTATATAGTTGTTTTCAGAGAATGAGGGGGAGATTTGGAATCAGGCCACCACCATTGTTCTCTAAACCCAGAAGTCCTCTTGGCCTAATCTAAAATTATGAGCACTGTTTGATATTAAAGAAGTTTTTCAGCTTTAGTAATGATTTCCAGCTTGCTGATTTGTGATTTTTTTTTTTTTTACTAATTTGTGGCTTTTCACTAAGGAGATATTTTCTACCATTATTTTACAATGTAATCAGAGTGCTGATCAACATGATGATTAATAGTTTTTGAATTTCAGGTTGTCTTCAGTAAGCTACTTAGTTAGTAAAAGCAACAATTTCTACAATAAAATTCTGTTCAGTCATTAATTTTATGTAGTGATAAAACATTTCTGTATAAATATTTTCCTGGCAAAGAGTTATTAATTTGAAATATGAACAAAGTCAGTTTCTTTTTTATGAAATTTGTTCTCATAATACCTTATTAATAAAGATTGAATTCCTGTGTTTTTTAGATAAGAACTAGAAGAACCAAACAGGGAAGTACTCATACTTCAAGATCTCTAAGAAGAGGTTCCAATATTTAATATGGAACAAAAAGCTGGTGAATCAAATAATGAAGATATTTTATCAAGTAGCGGCATCACATCTAATGGAGGTGCGTATTCTTTATCAAACAAAATGGGAAAATTGGAATTAAACAGCCTTTATAATATTCATAATATACTGAAGGCTGCTGTTTTTAAATATGTTATGGTTTTACTGCAGGGTACAGACTGTGGTCATGAATGTTTCTTGTTGAAAATTCTAGGGGTGCCTGGGTGGCTCAGTCTTTAAGTGTTTGCCTTTGGCTCAGGTCATGATCTGAGGGTCCTGGGATCGAGCCCCTCATCAGGCTCCCTGCTAAGCAGGATGCCTGTCTCTCCCTCTCCCACTCTTTCTGCTTGTATTCCCTCTCGCTATCTCTCTCTCTGTCAAATAAATAAAATCTTTAAAAAAGAAAAGAAAAATTTTACTTTTTGAGGAAGAAACTGTTTAGTCTTTTAAAAATAGCATGTCTAGGGACGCCTGAGTGGCTCAGTTGGTTAAGCGACTGCCTTCGGCTCAGGTCATGATCCGGGAGACCGCGGATCGAGTCCCACATCGGGCTCCCTGCTCGGCGGGAAGCCTGCTTCTCCCTCTCTCACTCCCCCTGCTTGTGTTCCCTCTCTCGCTGTGTTTCTCGCTGTCAAATAAATAAAATCTTTAAAAAAAAAATAAAATAAAATAAAATAAAAAATAAAAATAGCATGTCTATTTTTTTTAGCAAATGTTTACATTACTTTTTTGGTCTAAAAATTGTTCCCATGTTGAGGGACTACAATGTGTTTCATGTCTCCCTAACACCTTCTCTTCCTCAGTCCATTCAAAGCCAGGTCTCTGTGTCATTTTGACTCCTTTTCCACTCCCCACCCCTTCCAGTGGGGGCTGCTCTTTCTGGTGTAGGCAGTGGCTCCTAGTGCCTTCTTTCTCCTCATCTCCACTGACCTAGTTCTGGCCCCCTTCCCTGTGCCTGAACCCATCTCAGTGCAGGGACAGTCATAGCCGGCAGGAAAAGGGTAACAGGTGGGGTAATTATGCAGAACAATGCAGGGAGTTGGCAATGACTTGATGTTTAAAGAGCTGAGAAGGGTCCCCCAGGGAGAGGCAAACTGGGGAGGCACAGCTGCAGGAAGCTGCTACCAGTCTTGGGCTAGAAGGACAATAAGAGGAAGTGTTAAAGAGGGCCAGGAAAGCAAGAGCTCACACCTCCAGAAGCCACCACTTCCCGCCAGAAGCCCAGCTTTTTCCCTCCTCCAGCCTCCGGGTCTTCCTAGTGTGGGGGTGAGGGGGGGGGAGTGACCTTCCGGGAGACCAGGTGGGAAGGGGGTCTGGGAAAATCAGCTCTCTGCAACACACTGCAGAACAGGGGAGAGCTGTTAGAGAATGGACTTTCTGGCAGTCAGGCAAGTGGGCCTGCACACTCCCTGTTTTCCTTGCCTGTCTCTCACATCTAAAAGAATGCATCGAGAGAGTTTATTCTCAGTTACACATCTTTTGTTTTACTGGTCTGCTTAAATACCTTTATTTCAGCACTTACTTTGGGAAAACTTAGGTGTTTGAGGATGTTTATGCTATCCTGAGAGGCCTCTGTCCCTTCCGCCCTACTGTCCCCATCCCCCATGCCCACTTCGCACCCACCTCCCACACACTCTGTCCCTCATACTTATCAGGACAGCAGCACTTAGCTCCTGGGTTGTGGCTCCCTCCTCAGGCACCTCATCATCCCACGTCACTGTCCTCACCCATGGCCCATCTGAGATCTTAGAGTTTCTTGACCTTTTTAGTTCTTCTCATCTTCACCTTGACTCTAGCCACCAACTTCTCTTACTTGGATCTAATTACCAAGAACTGTTAGACTTCTGAAATCCAACGTCTTGTCTTCCAGCCCTCCCACTCCCTTTTTCCTAGAGTACCTATTCTTCTGCCTCATGGAAGGAGGCTCCATGTCAGAATCACTTTTTGAGATTTTAAACATTTATACAGCATAGATCCACACCTAGAGATTCTGATTCAGTAGGTCTGGAATGGGGCTTAGGTACCACTGGATTTTTTTTTTTTTTTTAGGCTCCCCAGGTGATACTGATTTCCAATAAGGGTTGAGAACAACTGCTCTAGATTTTACCATTTTCTCCTAAATTAAAACCTCTTCTTATCCTCACTTTCTTTTTGGTATCATTCATTAGTTCAGTCAACCACTTGCCAATCCCTTTAACTTTCTTTTTCTTTTACTCTTCTGTTGCACTCTTAAAGGAAGACCCTCATCTTTATTAGGCTTACTGCCTTCTCCATTTTTCTACTGGGTCTCTGGAAGATTCTGCTAGAGGAAATATACAAATTGTGGATTTTTCATCAGTTTGCCACTTCACAGTCATAGTCTCCCATCTCATCTGTATCCTGAATACCGCTAGAGGAGACTTCCTCATGATCTTAGGCAGTTCTCACTCCAGTTTCCCACAATACTTATTTCAAAATTATGCCATTCTTAGGTCCCATAGCCTACTACTTCTTTGTCAGTCTCTGGTAACATCATTTCCTCATTTCCTAAGGGTATCTAATGTCCATCCATTCATCCTGCCAACTACTGCCTTCTGGCTTTTGAACGCAGTATTCCAGTGAAAGCACTCTGGCCAATGTGGCTAAATTTTCCCTTTTTCATCAAGTTCAGTGGGCTCTTACCCCCAGCATTTTGTTTTGAAATTTTTTTAAGCCATTAAAAAAGTAGTATATTGAATACTTTAGACTTGGTGCAGCAGTTGTCAACATTTGTATCATATTTGCTTATCTCTCTGCCTACAATTTATATTTCATTTACCTGCAATTGAAGGCATCATGATTCTTGCCTCAAAATCTGAGCATGCATCTCCTTAGATTAAGGGTGATTTCCTACATCACTGCGTTATCATAGCTAAGAAAATCACTGTCTTCTTATTTGTATTCATATTAAAGTTACCCACTTGTCCTGTAAAAAGTCTTCCTTAGTTGGGTGGTTTTTTTAAAAACATAAAGATCATGAATTGTATTTAGTGGTTGCTCTCTTCATCCTTGCTCTTTTGTTGTTGTTTCTCATGGCAGAGGCTGTAAGAGTCCAACCCAGCTGTTGGACTTCTGAATATCTGACATTTTAGATTTTTCTGATTGTTTCTCATGTTTAGATTCAGGTTAAACTCATTTGGTGAGAGTTTGTGAATATCCTAGTACTAAATAGCTTTTTATCCGATGGTCTTGGTATCAATTGAAGATTCTTCCCCGAAGCAATGATTACATTGTTGATTTTCTAATTTTACCATAGTTATTAGCTGTCATTCCTCAGCAAAGAAAAGCTTTCCTTTGATTATGATTGCTATAGAGCCATA
The DNA here is from genome assembly GCA_004023965.1 of Spilogale gracilis. Lineage (NCBI taxonomy): Eukaryota > Metazoa > Chordata > Mammalia > Carnivora > Mephitidae > Spilogale > Spilogale gracilis. Next base: position 21,473 of record PITA01010298.1, read on the forward strand.
CATAGATTGTTCTTTAGTTCAAAAGTTCAGTGTGCTACAATGCATTGCTGCCACTATTGTTTTTGATTCTCAATTGTATCATGTTTGGCCAGTCCTTATAATCTGGTTCCTGTCTTTTTAAAACATGACCCACTTCACTGCTTTCTGGCACATCAAAATGTCCCAGGCTCACATTGCATTTGGCCTGTTCCCCCAGGCCTGGAATGAGCCATTTCTCTAGCCCTGGTTCCTTTCAGTAGGGAACAATATATAGAATCGAAAATCTCATGTGCATGTTGCTACCAGAGTATCATTTTGTCTGGAAACATTCAGTGGATAAAGTTGCAAAATAAGATTTTTTATCATAAATTCACATGGATAACTCAGATTGAAATTCAGTACCATGGAATTCCTCATCTTCCCTCATTCCATGTCTGCATCTCCTCTACAGTGAAATCCTAGTTTCCAAAACCGTAAGCATATGTATTCATTTTCTCTCTTCCACAGTCCATACAAAAGGGTTTCAGAATTATAACTGTGCTACTACCATGAACAATTTACCGGCTAAGTGAGGCTCATTAAGACCACACTAGTCATAGAACTATGTTTTAAAGTTATTTGAGGGAACTATTTTCTCTGTGATATTACGTTATAAACTTACTATACACTTAGGTTTATTCTGTTAGTATTCAACTTCATTTTATTTTGTGAATATATATAACACGTACATGGCTCAAAAGTAAAAACTTAGTGAAAAGGTATATTCAGTAGGGTTTTGCCTGCCATCCTCCCTTCCACTCTATTTCTACCTAGCCCTAGCCCTATACCCCTATAGATAACCATTTTCTGTTTTATTGTTTTATTTCTATTTCTATATTTTATATTTCGTATGTCTATTCTGTTTTAATCTTCTAGTGTTTCTTTTTTGCAAAAGTAAACAAATGCTACCCCTACCCCAACATACATGTGCACAAGCTTAACACATTCACTCTTATTTCTCCTGTCTTACAAAGAAGAGGGAAATTAACCTGTACCTATTAAAGTGAGGACTATCAAAGAATTGGACAGATTTTCAAAGCACCATAGTTTGCCCTCTGGTCACAAATTATTTACATTTCTCTCACATGCAAAGTACCTTACTCTCTCCCAAGAAGGCCCCTCACAGTCTCATCCCATTACAGCATCCATCCATTCAAAGGCCAGAATCTCTTTATTGAAATTAGATTCAGGTATGGATGAAGTGTCTCAGTTGTAAGTCCTTAAGTACAGCTCCCTGAGTCGAGTTTCTCTTCATATGAAGACCTGTGATAGCCAATGTACAGTGGCAGGTCCGCATCTATCAAAACTACCATTCCAAATGGAGAAAGCAGGAGGCACACAGTCCTTCATGATTCTGAAATCTATCTGAGCACAGGTTGACCATTCCCTGATTAGGACTCAGGCCTGGGGGTAATTGCCCATGGTTCTTGGTGCCATTTTCTGGACTCTTGGGTCTAACTTTGAGACCTCCCTCTTTTTTTTTTAAGATTTTATTTATGTAATTGAAAGAGAGAGCACTGAAGGATGAGCTGGGGGAAGAGGAGGGGCAGAAGGAGAGGGAGAAGCAGGCTCTCCACTGAGCAAGGAACCATATGTGGGGCTTGATCTCATCCCAGGACTCTATCTTGACCTGTGCTGAAGGGAGACGCTTAACTGACTGAGCCATCCACGTGCCCCATAAGACCTCTTTCCTCTTTATGAAAGATAACATATGTTTTCAGCTGACGGGTTTCTCAGCCTGCTTACATGAGGGCCTCTTTTCATCTCACACTATCTCTGTCATTCAGTCCATACTAGCGGTGTTTTTTGAATATAATTCTGTACTATCTGTGTGGCTCTTCTGTGACACTTCCAGGGTTTTACTTCCTTGTCTTCCCTTTAAATATTGGTATTTCCTCAGAGTACTCTTCTTGGTCCTCTTTTTTCACTCTATACACTTGCCTTGAAGGATTCACTAGAATTCAGATGCTGATGATTCCCAAATCCTTACCTCTGAAGCCACACATACTCCTGAACTCACAAATCAAAAAGCATTGTTTGGATGTTGAAGCTCAAGACCCCTGAGAGCTCCTTGACAGCCCCCTGTCTTACTTACCCTGTATACTTCTCAAGCCCACACCCTTGGGTCTGTCACCACTGTCTCTGCTTTAGGGCAGACGCTTGCCATGTCTTGCCTGCATTGTCGAAAGCCTTCTCCCACTTGATTCTCTACTTCAGTTTTATCCCATCTAGTGCATTCTCCACACTGAAGCCAGACAGCCTTTTCAAACCACAAGCCTAGTTAATTACTCTCTTACTCTCAAATCCTTTAATGACTTCCCAAAACTTTCAAGATGAAATTCAGGTTCCTTGGCATAACCACAAGGTCCTTCATGATCTGGCCTATATCTTCATTATCATATCCTTTCCTGTCACCCAGAATACCTGTGCCGTCTCGAGCCTCCTCACCAATAATTATGGTGCTCTCACCACCTGTAATGCCTTTCCTCTTCTTAATATACTTCAAGGCTCCTTCAGCTCTGGTATTACTTGATCGCTATCAAGTAAAACTCCCTCCTCCTCCCAAATCTCCTTTTTACCTAGTGCTCCTCTGTCTCAGAGCTCTTACTGATGTTTTTTTACTTGTCCGTTTTTCCCCAAGACCTTGAGCATCTTCAGGGGTCACTAAGGAAATCACCTAGGAAAACGTTTACCACAAAATTATTTTATTGGTAAGTTGATTGATTAATTCTTTAATATTTAGGTTCTTCAAGTCCATTTTTTATGTCATCTGTTCGTGGTACAATAATTGAAAACACATCTTCAGCTGGGACATTGACGCAAATTCCTTTTTTCCCCAAATATGAAGTGGAACTTGATTCTCCTAGAAAAGTCATCCCATACCCTGGAAAGGAACACATTGAACGTGTTTTGGAAGAATATTCACATCAAGTCAAAGATCTGCAGAGAAGACTAAATGAAGTGAGTTGCATTATTTTCTTCTAGTACTTTAGGCCCTTTGGGGATGACAATGAGGCACATGGCCTTGGAACAGAACCTAAACCTACTAAAAGAACACTTAATGATGGATTTATTGGTTAAACTTGTTAATTTGGCTTATGCCTTCTATTTCAGTACTAAAAATTGGGCACATGAAGTTTACATACCTATTTTTCTTCTGTTAATAGTCAGAATGCCTGGGTGCCTGGGTGGCTCAGTTGGTTAATAAGCCACTGCCTGCAGCTCAGGTCATGCTCCTGGAGTCCTGTGATCAAGCCCTGCCTCAGGCTCCCAGCTCTGCAGAGTCTGCTTCTCCCTCTGAACTTCTCCCCTTTCATGCTCTCTGTCTCTCTCTCTCTGTCTCTCTCTCTCTCAAATAAATAAATAAAATCTTTTAAAAACTAGAACATTTGAGGGCGCCTGGGTGGCTCAGTGGGTTAAAGCCTCTGCCTTCAGCTCAGGTCATGCTCTCAGGGTCCTGGGATTGAGGCCCACATCGGGCTCTCTGGTCGGCGGGGAGCCTGCTTCCTCCTCCCTCTCTGCCTGCCTCTCTGCCTACTTGTGATATCTCTCTGTGTCAAATAAGTAAATAAAATCTTTTTAAAAAAATAGAACACTTGGTTTTATTGCTAATTTTAATTAAACTTGAATGGTTCAAAGTATTATCATTAATAATGTTTATCCGTAGTTATAATAGTTGGTTTCACTTGCTGTCCTGCTATCATGTTACCTTGTTTTTCTTTTCTTTCTCTTTTTAATTTTTTTTAAAGATTATTTTTTTATTTGACAGAGAGAGCAAGAGAGAGAGGGAAAGAGCACAAGCATGGGGGAGGGACAGAGGGAAAAGCAGACTCCTCGCCCAGTAGGGAATCTGACACAAGATTCGATCCCAGGACCCCCAGACCATGACCTGAGCTGAAGACAGATGCTTAACTGAGCCACCCAGGTACCCTGATACCTTGTTTTTCTTTACAGAGCTGTTGTGGGGATAGGTTTTTAGACATATAGTGTATACATAATACCTAAATAATATATAGAAGTTATTTGCTAAATTTTTTTTATATTTGATAAAAAAAATTTTTTTTAAGATTTTGTTTATTTATTTGGCAGAGAGAGATCACAGGCAGGCAGAAAAGCAGGCAGAGAGAGAGGAGGAAGCAGGCTCCCCATGGAGCAGAGAGCCTGATATGGGCCTCGATCCCAGGACCCTGAGATCATGACCTGAGCCGAAGACAGAGGCTTTAACCCACTGAGCCACCCAGGCACCCTAAGTGGACCTTATGTAGAATGAAGCCAGCTTTAGCCAGAGTTACAGATGTAAACTGGCCCCCAAAGTGAGACTCATCATTGTACACAAAGCCTTTCATGATATAACCCCTCTCTGTACATTTTAGCCTCATCTACTACCTGTTCCCCAAATGTACTCTCCATTCCAGCAATGTTAAGCTATTTGCTCTTCCCTGGATGTGGCGTGCTATTATGGGGCTTCAGGCTTTTGCCCAGGCCATTTCCTCTTCTTTACCATATCTGCCTGGCAAATTCTTATTATCCATCAAGACTCAGCTCAAGCATTTGCTTCTCTGAATCCTTTGCTCTAAACAGCATTAGGTGTATTCTCTTCTGTACAGTGTTGCCTTATGTGCACATGTCCTCTGTAGAATGTAGGTCCTGTTACTGTATTCATTAACATGTTGTTCTACCTCATTCAGACTGTGTAAGGACATTTAGGGGAAAAATTACAACTTCATTAAGCGCTGAAAATCATGTACTATTGTATTATGTACAGGGATACAGAGTTGAATAAGGTAGGACTCATAAGATTTGAGGAGGATCTGGTATATAAACAAAGGGTGATAATATCTTATGATAAGTGCACTAATAAAGAGGGTGGTGGATATGATGGGTGGGTGGATGGTTGGATGGATAGGTGGATGAATGAAGCGGAGATACCGGTGAGGGAAAGAAACTGTATCTTACTTCATTTCCCCTGTCCATCCTCTGACAGAGTATCTGACACTTGATTGGCTCCCAGTAAATATGTGTTAAATAAATAAATAACAGAGCTATTTGGATATGTAATATTTAGCATCTCCTATGTAACGGATGTGCTAGGTGCTTGATATCCACAGATGGAAAGACATGGCCATTTCTGAGTACACCTTTACAGCTGTAGCTGAGATATTTCAATAGAAAATGATGTTAACTGTGGGCTCAGTGCTGCAGGGGGAGGAAGCAATGATGCTAAAGCCACCTGCGCTTACATTCCTTTCTTACTTGACTTCCCAGCAACATTTCACACAGGTGACTGCTCTAAACAGCGGTGATGATGATCCTCTTCCTCTTGAAGCACTCTTTTCTCCTAGGTCTCATGGAAACACATTCTCCTGATTTTCCTTGAGCTTACTTGTTTTCAGTTTCTTGTTTCAACAGAACCATCTGAAAATAGTCATAGTGATTCCCATGGCTCCTATTGCCATTTACACACCAGTGAATGCTCAGCTTATATTTCTAATACAGACCTCTTCCTACCTCAGCTCTGCACTGGATAGTATATCCATGTACCTACTTGACAGTTCTCCTTGAAGTGTTTCTGAGGCTCTATAAACTCAGCATTTCTAGCTGGGTACATGAACTTTCCCCCAAACTTACTCTTCTCCCACTGTTCCTTCTAACTGTATGGGGTGTCACCTTACCATAGTTGTACAAAGCAAAAAACTCATTTATTCTTTTTCTTTCTTTTCTTTTCTTCCTCCCTCTCTCTCTCTCCCTCCCTCTTCCTCTTCCTTTCCTTTCTTTCCTTCCTTTCCTTGAGAGGGAGAGAATCTTAAGCAGGCTCCAGCAGGCTCCATGCTCCAGAGCCCAACATGGGGTTCCATCTCACAACCCTGAGATCATGACCTGAGCCAAAATCAAGAGTCAGATGCTAAACTGACAGCCAGGTCCTCCAAACCTCATTTATTCTTGATACCTCTTCCCTGGGTCACTTTGTCACTGTGTCCATCCATTTCTCAGATCTGTTTCCATTTCCATTATTGCCATCCAAAGTTCAGACTGGACTATAAGAAGAAAAGATAAACTGCCTTAACCTTATATTGACTATATAAACATTGTCAATTGTAGAACACTTTCCTGTGTAGTATTTTCTCTTCTTAAGATTTATTTATTTGAGAGTGAATGAGAGAGAGCGAGCGTGAGCAGGGTGGAGGAAGGACAGAGGGAGGAAGAGAAGCAGACTCCCTATTGAAGGGAACCCCGTGTGGAACTCAGTCCCAGAACCCTGCGATCATGACCTGAGCTGAAGGCAGATGCTTAACTGACTGAGCCACCCAGGTGCCTCTTTTCTGATGGTTATTAATGGTCTTTCTTTTTCCTAATGTTGTGTGCTTTTATTATCACATACTCTTTTTTTTTTTTTTTTTTAAAGAACCATTGTGTAGGTTTTCTCTCAAATCCTCCTTTGATCCATGACTCTTCAGGAGTCTTCTGTCCTATTTTCCAGCCTAGGTGAGTTTCTTAAGTCTGTGTATAATGTTTTCTTCTTACTGTTTTCCTGATGTGATCCATGATTTCCAGGATTCACTGTTTTCTGTCTTCCTTTTTCTTGATCTATTTCTTCATTTAGTCAGAACACATCTTTAGAAGCTTAAAGGGTATATATACATACATTTTATGAATCTTTACATTCTGAGAATTATTTTAGCTGGGGATAAAGTTGAAAGTCATTTTCTCTCAGTCCTTTGAAAATACTGTGTCCTTGCATTTCGTATTGCTACTGAGAAGTAGGTGTCTGTCTGATACTTGCTGCTTTGTGGATAATATGCTTTTACTTAGTTGAGGTTTGTCTTTGGAAGCTTTAGAGTCTTCTGTCTGAAAATCCACCATATTGTGCTTAGTTGTGGATTTTAGTTTTTTCATTCCTTGTGCTAGGGATTTAGTGGATCCTGTTGGTCTGCAGATTTATACTTTTCAGTTTTGAGGAATTCAGTTGTTTTTTTCTTTGATAGTTTCATTCCTTGTTTTCTCAGTTCTCTCTGCAGCTCTATTAGTCAAATGTAATCTCCTAGGTTATACCTCTAAATCTCTTACCTTTATTTTCAGAAGTTTTACCTATTTTTCTTACTTTGAGGGGACATTTCTTGACTTCTGACATATCTATTGCAGCTTTCTAGTGTGCAAGGATATTTTTAATTTCCAAGAACTCTTTTCTTATAGTATTTTGTTCTTACTTTACAACTGTGATGTCTCTCAAATTTCTCTCCAAGTACAAGTTTTCAGAAATGTTCTATTGCTGCATTACTTTGTTTCTTTGGATCCTTTTTTCCTGGTGTTTGCATCTTTGTTTAATCTTGGTCTCTGGTTTTCATTTTGTAATCTTCCTTCAGGTGTCCAGTGGTGTTGGTTGGTTGGTTGGTTGGTTGGTTTTTGCTCATACTCAGGGATGGTCAGTAAAAAAGCTGATGGCAAGCTCTCTATCAATAGGTAGAATTTGAGGCTCTGCTTTGGGATGCTTATGCTGTATCAGTTGGTATGCTGGGAGGTCTCTTAGTGCCTGACTGTAGAGATCTTAGTGACTTTCTTCGTGGTAGAACATCTTGGCTTTTGGGTAGTGGTTGTCTGCTGTCAAGTTTTCAAGTGGATTGGAAGTGCGGATTGGCTTTTCTGTATACGGAAATGTAACCAATTTTCCTGTTTTCAAAAATAAAACTTATTTCTATCTCTGTCGTGAGGTAGAAGTCTTGATTTATTTTAGAAATAGTGTTTTGGTTATTAAGAGTAGATTTGAAAGGGGCCAAGCTTGAGATAGCGAGACTAAGTTAAGATAGTTCAGTAACCAGGGGCACCTGGGTGGCTCAGTTAGTTAAGCGACTGCCTTCAGTTCAGGTCATGATCCCGGAGACCCGGGATTGAGCCCCCCCGCATCGGGCTCCCTGCTCAGGCTCCCCGTTCAGCGGGAAGCCTGCTTTTTCCTCTCTCACTTCCCTCTCTCTCTTGTGTTCCCTCTTTCGCTGTGTTTTTCTGTCAAATAAATAAATAAAATCTTTAAAAAAAAAAAGTTCAGTAACCTAGGTGAGAAATGATTAATTAGGCCCAGAAGTATGGTAAAAGGAGAAGGAAGTACACATAAAAATAAATTAGTAATATATGGATTTTTGGAAATTATTAGGAATTTCCTAATAATTTAAGGAAATACATCCCTCTGGTAAAGGCTGATTTGCATGGCATTTTTTTTTTCAGAGCAATGAATTGCATGAGAAACAAAAGTTTTACTTAAGGCAGTCAGTCATCGATTTGCAAACAAAACTTCAAGAGATGCAAATGGAGAGAGATGCCATGGCTGACATCAGGTTGGGTATCGTTACCTAAAATTATTTTAAGGTTTTATTCCTTATAATATAAAACTACTTTGTGAATATGAATTTTATCAATACTATTTCTTCTCTTTCATTTATTTCCCAGACGAAGGGAGAGTCAGTCCCAGGAGGATTTAAGAAATCAGCTTCAAAATACAGTTCATGAACTTGAAGCTGCCAAATGCCTTAAGGAGGACATGCTGAAGGATAGCAGCACACAGATAGAACAGATGAGAAAGATGATGCTTGGCCATGAGGGAGTGCTTCAAGAAATCCGGTCAGTCCTAGTTGACTTTGAAGAAGCCTCAGGCAAGAAAATATACGAACACGACAGTGTGTCTACTCTCCACTTCCGCAACATGGGCTCGGCTATTAGTAAAATCCTAAGAGAATTAGACACAGAGATTTCTTATCTTAAAGGGAGGATATTTCCAGTAAGTGGTGAGAACACTATTCAATTTTATATTAAAATCCATTAATAGAATAGTATTAGGTGTGCAATTTTTCAAGTTCTTGAAAGTAAGCCAAGTTCTCATTTTTTTTCTCTAAAATAATAGTTATTTCTACAACAATGTCTCAGTACATCAAGGGAACTGGCTTGATTTGCCTGTATGGCTTTATGAGAGTATAACCAACCAAAGTAAACAATCTAATAAAATACCGTGGTAGAATGTTTTTGGTTTCAGTATTACTTTTATTTGCTTCTTTCTAAAGTGTTCTTTTAGGGATGCCTGGGTGGCTTAGTTGGTTAAGCGTCTGCCTTCAGCTCAGGCCTGGGATAGAGTCCCCCATAGGGCTCCCTGCTCAGTGGGGAGTCTGCTTTGCCATCTGCCCCTCCCTGCTGCTTATACACACACTCTCACACTCTCTCTCTCTCTCTCTCTCACAAGTAAATAAGTAAATAATGTCTTTAAAAACAATAAAGGGGTCCTTTAGTTGGGAAATCTCCAGCTTTTCCAAGATGTAGATTCACCAGTCTGTAAATCAGCATCTCTTTTTTATAACTAGGTAGAGGATCAGCTTGAAGCACTGAAGTCTGAATCACAGAATAAAATAGAATTGCTTCTTCAACAACATCAAGATAGGTGGGTTTCTGACTGAAGTATGCAAAGTCATAGTAAACAAAATCATAGCTTTACAGTTCCTCATTAGCAATTCTGAAATCGAAAATGTTCTGAAACAAAAGTTTTCTTCATTGGTTTGTGGCAAGTTCATTTTTCTGACACTTGTTTAAAGGTTCAGGAAGACTTTAATCAAGGCTTCTGCAGTAGGGGTCCTGTGTTAGGGGAAGGAGATGAGACTCAGCTCTCCCGATACAACCAAGAAAGTAGGGATTTGGGGCGCCTGGGTGGCTCAGTTGGTTAAGCTACTGCCTTCCGCTCAAGTCATGATCCCAGAAACCCGGGATCTAGTTCCACATTGGGCTTCCTGCTTGGCCGGAAGCCTGCTTCTTCCTCTCTCACTCCCCCTGCTTGTGTTCCCTCTCTGGCTGTGTTTCTCTCTGTCAAATAAATAAAATCTTTATTAAAAAAAAGAAAGAAAGAAAGTAGGGATTTACAGCCAAGGAACAGGTGAGTGGGGCAGTGGAGACCTCAAGGGTGGGGGGATTCTTACTAAACTGAGTTAGCAAGATTCTTACTAAGCCTGGACAGGCCAGGGCAGTTGGGGGAGGGGTTGACGGGGGCCAAGGTCAAGGCCTGCAACAGGATTCAGAGGAGCCTGACTAAAGTTTGGTCAAGGAGACAGTCTTTGTCCCTCATCATTTGTGGGCAAAACCTGACATGAGCTTAATGGAAAACTTTATGATATCAAATCTTTATGATTTAGTGGGAATATTTAAAAACATATTGTATTTGTAATATGTTTGGCTTATAGGAAACTTTCCTACGTGTATCTCATAATATATAGTGTTTGTAACTTATTACATTATAAATTTTTTTAAAAAACTGAATTACAAAATTTAAAATGAGCAGCATATTCAAAGTCAAAGCAAAATACTAAATTTGAGAGTGTTTGAAAATGTGAAAATCATTAATTTTTGAAATAACTCATGGTCAAGCAAAATCTTACATATCAAATAATGAGCACCACATTCTTTTTATAGGATTGAGCAGTTAATAAGTGAACATGAGATCGAAATAACTGGACTCACCGAGAAAGCTAGCAGTGCTCGAAGTCAAGCCAATAGCATCCAGAGTCAACTGGAAATCATTCAGTACGTGTGTCTTGGTGGTTTGAAATTGGTATCATTTATCCTCATTTTAGAGATACTATTTTCATTAATGTTCTGTCCTAAAATTCTTCTAAAATGTGCTTTAAAATTCCATAAGAAAGTAAAACTTCTCTAACATTTAAACGAATGGAAAGGATTACTTGAAGATAATATCATATGACCATATAAGAAGCATTATTGCTGTTAAGTGAGAGTGTATTTGCGCCCTCTACCTGGACAGCTTGTGAGGGGGACGAGTGGGGGTTAGAGGAACCAGGTCAGCAGCAGGGCAGGACTCCAGGCAGGACTCAGGCCCACGCTAGGAGACCAGCTAAGCCTGTGGCCACGATGGGTGGAACGGGAGCAGGAGGTTACTTCCTTCGAGAATAAGAAGAAGGAGAGCAACTGGAAGTTCTTTCTTTAGGCTTTTCTCCTCTGTTATGTATCAGTACTTTATACAACCCCGAACTACTCTTTCTCTGCCTGTGACCTAAAGGACCAGAGGACGCTGTGACGCCTCTGTCTACATCTCCTACCCCCGTTGGCCCACTGAGTGTGCTGTGACTGCCTTTCTAAAGGCCCCAGTCACTCAGAGTAGCACATCGCAAATTCCTTGCCTTTCCGAGAGGTCCAGACATGGGCATTTGGGCTCAGTCTCCCTCGATCCCTCCCAGGTAGCACCGTGCACCCATCATGCTCAAGAGCAGTGTGGCAGGAGGCCTGTGCTGCCTGTACCCCCAGAGTTAGACTTCAGTTCCCTCTAAGGCTGTCCTCGCTGGCCAGAGGGTGGACAGGAGTGTTGCACATGGTCGCCGCCTCCACAACCCCCCACCCCGTGTTCTCCCCTGGTGGGGGGAAGTATTATTGCAACTATTTAGGCCTCTTGGAACTAACTGTTTTAAATATTGTTCCTCTTGCAACTGATAGGATCAATCAAAACCACATACATTATGTATGTGTGTGTAAATATATATAAATAAAATGGATATACATATAAATAATTTTATAATTTGAGCTTATGTGTAATGAAACTTTTTATAGGGACATTTTCATATACAAAAGTAGAGAGAATAGTACAAATGAACTCTAATATACACTATCTAGTTTCGGCACTTAACAACATAGTTGAGCTGAAGCTTTTAAGAAGTAGTTCTGGAAAATAAATGAATTTTGACCTAGTTATACCATATAAAAGAATTAGCGGCAGTGTCTAATGATGGCATACACTTAGATATCATACTTATTCTTAGTTTGCTGTTTGCTTTTATTCCCTTTTTAAACTCTTCTTAGAGAACAAGCAAGAAACCAAAATTCAATGTATATGCGTCAACTCAGTGATCTAGAATCTACTGTTTCTCAGCTACGTTCTGAGTTAAGAGAAGCCAAAAGGATGTATGAAGACAAGGTGAGGTTAGATTTGGCTTCTTTTCTTCCACATTCTGTTATACCCAGATTTAATTACAAATGTTTTAATAGTTTATTTGAAAAGGAGGACTCAAAGTAATGTCAAATTAAAAGCAGCTTTTAAGATGGAGTAGGAGGATGCCAAATATCTGTTAAATCATAATTTTTAAAGAGGGCGCATGATGTGATAAGCACTGGATATTATACACAACTGATGAATTATTAAACACTACATCTGAAAAATTATAAATAATTTTAATTCAAATTGTTTGCCCAAGTTCACTCATTTGTGGAAAAAAAGTTTTGTGTACTTCAAGTAAGTTTGTAAAAAAATAAGGTAAAAATAAGAGCACTTAAATTTTTCTTACAGGCTTAGCTCTAACGAATACTTTGGAACCAGGCAGTCTCCCCTGACCACTCAGTACTTGAGGGGCCTTCCTCTTAAGTATTACTTCAACTCCCAGTTATTCATAACTGTGTGACTAGCAAACCAAATTAATAAGATCAGTCTAAATAAAAAATAATAAGGAAGATAAATCTTTATCTTTCATTCTTAAACCTAGATAGTCATATTTGATATTGTTGTGTTTTTTTTTTAAGATTTACTTATTTATTTATTTGACAGAGAGAAACACAGCGAGAGAGGGAACACAAGCAGGGGGAGTGAGAGAGGGAGAAGCAGGCTTCCCGCTGAGCAGAGAGCCCGATGTGGGGCTCAATCCCAGGTCTCCAGGATCAGGACCTGAGCCTAAGGCAGTTGCTTAACCAACTGAGCCACCCAGGCGCCCCCGATATTCTGTTGTTTTTATTCTATCACTTTCCATAGTTAAAGAGGATCTATTCATTATCATTATCAACCACTTATCCAGAGCTTATGTTTTCATTAATCGCAAATATTTGTAAAGCAGTAGAGACCGCCCCCAAACAAGCAGAGAGCTCCCATCAGAGGAGCTCACGTTCTTCATTCCCTATGAGAAGGGGGGCCCACCATCCATGCCTGTTTTCCTGCGGCAGTCCGGTTTACACCTGCTATCCCCATGTCCTGCTTTGTGAACACCACCTTTCATCTCCAAATTGACTCAGTTTGGAAGACAAACTCTAATAAGTCACCCTACCCATAAGAGAACTTCCTGTTCTAACCAACATTTTTAGCCAACTTCTCACACCTTAGCTGATTGGGAAGAAATAGAATATAAGGAAGTTGCCAGATTTCCTCAAAAAAAAATCCCAATTCTGCAGGGTAACAGTCAAGAAAAAATGTTGCACAGGAGAAGAAGCAGTTAAATAGTGCCCCTCTAATTCTTCCAGACATTTGCCCTCCTGTGGGCAACCCGTTTAGTTATCCCTGTCACCCCTGCACTGGCCATAGGAGGGGGCTCTTCCCCCACAATTCTCGAGTTCAAGCCCAGAATGTAAAACCTCTGCCTTAATTCCCTGTGACAGAGCTAAAATAAGCATGGAAAATTTAGACATGGCTTTACTAGAGTCTAAACAGTAAAAAGTAATGTGAAACTACATAATCTCAGTTATGAGATTTGGATCCTCTGCCACAGTGGCTTTCAAACATTTTTGATCACTCCCCACAGTAAGGAATAGCTTCCCTTAAGCTACACACATAGGACTGAAGCCAGTTTCACAAACAGTGTTTACCCTGTCACACGGGCGATCGGGCCCTTCTCTCTTCTCTTTAGATGCTGATTTGCTACTCACGGACCTGATACCATGATTCCTGGCAGTTGCAGTCTGAACAGCACTGCCCTACTAGACCAGCCTTAGCTCTTAGCCTAAATCCTGTGTCAAGGTCATTTCAACCCTCGTCGCTTAAGAGTAGCCTTCAAGAACCTTAGACTCTTTCACAGGCTAAACCAAGGAGCAGAAGCCCAGAGAGAAACATTTGCTCTTTTCTGCTTCTCTGAGGCCTGCTTTTTGTGTTCTAATTTTTTTTCCTCAGGGCGAGCTCCCCCGCTGAAGATTGATAGCAGGGATGTCCACCCTTTTCTAGGCAGACCAAGCCTGCACCAAAGGTCTTGATCCCACCCTGCAGGATGGGGATGCTTTTCAGTGCAGCAGGGGGTGGAAGGAGGCCTGGCAGGCAGTCTCCTAGGGATGGGCACCTTGGCGGAAGTGAGCACGGGCAGTCTGACAGCAACTAGAATTAGCCCACTAGAGTAATTCATATTTATCACTATTCAGCCTATTTTGAAAAGATTAAATATTCATTGTTTCTTGATAAATTAAACCCTTTGAAAAGCTGTGAAGTCCCAAGCAAAACACAACTCACTTGTGTCTTCTTACATAATTTGAAAGTGCTCTAGCTTTCCATTGTAATGTTGCTTGGAAAAATGACCCCCCATAACCTGTCACCCATTGTTTGCTGATTGACATACACTTGATTTACGGCACCGTGCGCGCCACTCTAAATGTGAGCAGGGTGGGAAGTCTTCACCAATGCTGAGTATAGTACAGCTAAAGGATACAAAAATAGCTTTTGAGCTGTTATAAATATTTGTCTCTTTGGCCTTGTAGAAGCATAGGTACTCAGATGAAGGACCACAGCCCCTTTCATGTGAATGTTTTGAGGCTGTATGGATATATAATGATACATACAGATATGATGTTAGAATCATAACTTATTTTGCTCTACTGTAAATAGTGGATCAGCAATAATTTTGTCAGTCTAAATAGTCAACATTTAATAAAAATAAGGGGGACATATTACCTCAACTAATTTTAATCTAGATCAATGAGACTCATAACAACAAATTGAAAATATGGAGTTGGCACCACGACAGTGGCTAATCAAGCTCTCTCTCTCTCTCTTTCTTAACTAAGCTCTCTTAATAGTAACTCCCTTTAGTCGGGGAACACTGAGAGATGATTATCTTGTCACGTTAGTAAAGAGTTGAATGTACTTTGGCCTGAAATGTCGTCAATACATCTGAAAAATCAAGCTAGTTAACAAAAAAACTTCATTTGGAAGTCATGAAATATTCCGTTGTTATGAAATGTTTTTGTTGTAACAAATTGAATATAAAATCTAAAAACCACAAATCCTTGTTTAATTTCTTGCATTTTCATATACCTTGACTTTGCATTGCTAAAATAGAAAATAAAATCTGTTTTATTCTCTACTGCTTTAGTGAGCATATTAGTATATACTATCCAAATAATACTAAGGAAAAAGAAATCAAAGAAAATAATACATACATGATATGATTAAAAGTGGGATTTTTGTGAGAAGAAACTTTAAAGAGTGTGTATGACACATCAACATATTTTATGAGAAACAGTATTTTCACCTGAGGTCAGACTCCTTCAGAAAAAAGTCTTTATTCTTTAAAAAAAAATGATGACTTGATAGGTCTGAGCAAAACTTTTCTAAGTAGAAAGCATAAATTATCCTTTAGGAGGGCAGCGTGTCTTCAGATTAAAAAATATTTTTATACTGATGAAAATAGAAACTGTTTCAAAGAAGACTATAGATGTAGCTCTTGTAGTTTACAAAACTGTTCTAGTGTAATGCTTTTTTCTATTCTTCTCTTTCCATTTTAGGAGAACCTCCAGAATTCCCCTTTACGAATTTGGACCAGTAGAAGCTGTCACTATTGGCTCTGTAGATTTGGCTTTACTCTTAACTTTCGCTTTTTGACAACAAAAATATCTCATGATCTGGATTCTCAGTTTATTGTTCCTACTTTGAAAGCATTTGGGGCTGAATTTCACACTCAAAACGTAAAGATTTAGTAGCACTGGCTAGAGCTATGTCCTGTGCGGGAGAGAGCGGGCAAACATCTTTGCACAGTTCTGCCAATGCACAGTTCTGCCAACGCACCCCCGTGCTGACCCACAGCACCGCTCAGTATCCCATGTCGGTGTCGTCTTTCTGAGCACAGAAAACAGAAGACACAATTTGGCTTGATTGGTAACGTCTCTAAAATCACTGTAAAGATTCAAGTGAGATCCAAGTACTTATTCGTCCAGAGATCCAAAACAAAGTAGATTCATAGATGGTGAAAGGGAAAACCAGTGCTGCTATTGGAAAAGAAAAGAAAAAGAAAAAAACCTTTAATGTATATCTCCGATGTCAGTATTTATTCTGGATTTTCAGAAGGCTTTGTAGTGTTTCGTACAGCTGTTTGTTCAGCTCAGCTGCTACTTCAGTGGTTTTCCCTTTCACTCTCCATTTCTCTTCTCGATTGATTAAGTAACAGAAGTTTTTCTACTCGAAAAAGTGAAAGGTAAAAGCAGAGCTATAGCAGCTGAGTCAGTACTGACAACTACAAAACCAATGTTCCTGCAGGGGTCTGGAGGAACTTCTGACGCTTGATAAACTTAGACGGATAGATGAGGCTTGGCTCTTTTCTTTTTCTGTGTTCTTTTCTTTCTTTTCCTTTTCAAATTTTGGTCTGAATTTTACCATCCAGTCTGATGTTATCAAAGGGTGAACCTGAACCAGGATTTAAAAAAAAAAAAAAAAAAAAAAAAAAAAAAAAAAAAAAAGGACAAAATAGCAGGGTTTTTTTTTCAAAATAGTAGGTCTTAATTTAAGCTTTTAAAACACGTGGACAAATACTTTGCTCAAGGAGAAAACAATTTTATGCCAGGTTTAGACCAGAAAATGTTTTAGTCATATGAGTAACTCTTCACACTGAAAGTGTTCCTATTAAATTTATAGCTCAGAATTGGGTTTCTTTAACCATATTTTGTTTCCAAAGACAGGTGGAAATTACAGAATTTCAGCTTTATTAATATTGTCCTCATATAAAAAATATTAGACACAGAATTGAAAGAACTTTGAAAGATTATCTAGAATATTATTTTCTAATTATAGATAAAAAAAAAATTGAGACTCAGAGAGGTCATGTGACAGAACCTGGACCAGGACTTAAAGGGTTTGACTCTTAGCCCGAGCATGTTCCCTCTCTGATTCCATTTGTCTACCCACAGGAAACGTGTGTGGGCCTTTCCATGAGTGTGCTTAGGGTCATTACTAAGTGTGTGCCGATTTGGTCTTTCCCAATAATAGAACTGAAGAGATGATATCAACTGATATCATTCCTCCATTTTCCTTAGGAAGCTGCTCCTGCCACAGAGGTTGAGTTGTTGTATGGCTTTTTTCTATGTACGCCCCAAAGGAGCAAAACAGTGCAAGAACTTCTTTACAGGATTCTTAGAATCTTTTGACGCTTCTATTGGTAGCCTGATGTTTTATGTACATTTAATTCCTGTGAAATACTTGTTTATATATAACATATAGTCAAATAATAAAGTCATCTTTAAAAGATGTCCAATGTAAATACTAGAATGTATACCAATCCCTGCAGGCTGTGATGCTACCCTGTAGGTAAATGTGAACCTGTTTGATGATCCTATATAAAAAGGACTTCTTAAAAGTCATATATATGTATGTGTAGTTAAAGGTGTATAAATTCTGTGTTAATTCATATTTAGCATTTATCAAAAGGTAGTTATGTATATGTGTATTTATATAACTAATAAATATGGGCTGAGTTAATAAATGAAGATCTTAAATGAACCTGGTCCAGAAAAAAAGAGTCAAAAGAAAAAATTAGTCTTGCTTATATATTCTCGAAGAAATTTTTACCATAGTTTGTCCTCCAAGCCAATCAATGTTTTATTCTTGACGTAGTAAATCTGGAAGCCTGTTGAAGTAAGAAGGAATATTTAGCATTTATGTAGATATGAAGGATTTCTTATTACTGGTTGATGAAACAGTATTTAAGTGATCACACTAAGTATGAACATGTTCTCATTATTTAAATATCTCTATATCTAAATTATGAATTTGTGTGGCTCAGCTAAAATCCAAACCTGGAGTCTCCATCATCTGAGATCTTAACCTCTTGGCCTACATTGTACCTATAGGTCAATGTAGGAATGCGTTGAACAGTGATGGGCTTCCTGGCATATTGACATATGGACACTCAGAGTCACACAGATCACAGAGCTGTGTGTCTCTGAGAGAAAAATGCACCTATGCCTGTCCTTTAAAACTGGTATTCCCCATCTTATGGTTGAAGGAAATGAGGATTGAAGCACATAATATGTATATAAGTATTTTAAATTAACATCTTTAATTTAAAATGATTTTAAGTTAATATATTTATATACATATATGATCATTCATTCTTTTCAAAATGACTAATGACAGTAATGAAAAACTTGTTACCATTCATTCTTTTATATTCAGTGCCTTTTGTTATTGAAACTGATAGTCTTAAACAAAATAGCTCTTCTACATATAGTACAGGTCATTTGTGTGGGCTGTGCAGAATGTTATTTATGCCGCATCAAGCTTCCTTAAATATTGAAGACAGAACACGCGTTTACAGAAGATAAATCTTGAATACTGTGAGAAAGATTACAGACAATGCCCGTATCTAACAGTATCAAATATTGCATGTTGGCTAATTCCCCTGGCTAAATTAAATTCTGCATAGATCTTAAGTTTAGAAAACTTTGCAAAACATAATAAGCTTTTATTTTTGCCCCAAAAATAATACCATTTGTTTCCCAAAAACTGTACTTATTTTATATTCTCCACTAACATAGTCAGGTTGATTTGTGCTTTCCTTTTAGATAGAAGAGCTTGAAAAGCAGTTAGTCCTTGCCAATTCAGAACTAACCGAGGCTCGGACAGAACGTGACCAGTTCAGTCAGGAATCTGGAAATTTGGATGATCAGCTTCAAAAGCTGTTGGTAAGACAATGCTCTAAATACTAATTCTGGGAAGTTTCTCACCAAAATATTTCACAAAAATGGTTTTATTTATAAAACTACAAATTTTACATAATATTTGTGCATACATATGCAATAGACTGTCTCGACATTACTCAAGTTTTGTATAGAAGTCATATTCTAATCTGCACCTATTTTTTTTTTCCTTAAGCAGTTACAGTTTATCAGTTAGATGAAGCTAGTCTTCAAGCGGCTCATCTTTCAGTTAGATAAATGTATTCAACTAAATTGAAGTAGTATTGAGTGTTTATTTTAGATCCAAATAACATTCAAAACACAATTTGAAAGGAAGTTCAGGTAAAAAAAAAAAAAAAAGTTTAAGGAAATAAGATTCCAATAATAGTGAAGCAGTCTGTACCCTGTTAGAGGTACTAGAGGCTGAGAAATTTAGGAAAGGAAATGTTTGGCACTCCTTTGTGTGATAATAGCAGTATAGTAGAACAGATTTCTCCCTCACTGCCTGAGTCTCCAGAGGGCATAGCGCTCTCTGCCGGCGGAGTCATCCTTCATAGTCTGGTGTGGGGTTTGAGGGGCGAGCCCAAAGGTAGAGCTGGTGACAGTGTGTGACAAGCTCCAAACCTTGGGATAATCCTTCTCTTCTTTCCCTCCCATTGTGTGTTTCCTTGGGTCCTCAAATCTAATTTGAAAATCTTACAGATTGTCTGAAAGACCCTGAAAGCCCTCCTCTCCTTTCATCCTTACTGCCACTACCCCTTTGTTTGAGCCCCTCATTAGACCTGGAGCAGGGCAGTGTCTTCTTGCTCCGGTTCCTACTTCCAGTCTTTCCCCTCTTCAGTCTGGCCTATAAAGTGCTGCCATGCTCCTCTTTCTTCAAATATCACTCTGATCATGTCACTCTGATTCAAAAATTACATTTCCCATAAAAGTCAGACTCCCTAACCTTAAAAGCACACAAATCCCTTTCCAGTCCCTTCTTCCTGATCTCTGCACCTCCAGTGGTTCGTGAGGTCCAACTCAGATGCCTTCTTTAAGTATTTTTGATCTCCTTTGTGATTTCTCTCTGCTGTTGCTTTTCTCTTTGATGAAAAACCACTGCGAGTTCTCTGTGTCTGTGTCTTACCTTTCCCTTTGGGTGATGAGGCCTTTGAAGAGCTGTGTGTTTTTGTTTCTCTGTTTCTGCTGACAGTAAACACTATGTATTTTTTTTTTTTTTTTTTTAGCCACTGCCGAGGGAGGTAATTCTATTCACAGCCAATGACTACTCCACTCCCAGAACCAAATGCTACCCTGTCATTTCTGAAGCAGTTAACCACATCACTATTGCTGTTCTTTCAAGCTTTTGAGTGTTTGCTTTTGTTTTGTTTTGTTTTAAGATTTTATTAGAGAGAGAGGGAACACAAGCAGGAGGAGCGGCAGGCAGAGCAGGCAGAAGGAGTAGAGCAGGCTCCCCGCTAAGCAAGGAGCTGATGTGGAACTCAGTCCTAGGACCCTGGGATCATGACCTGACCAAAGGCACCCACTTAATCAACTGAGCCACCCAGGAGCCCCTTGAGTGTTTCTTTATTACAGGAGCATGCTTGATGCGAGGCATAATGCCTTTGCTAGAAAATCCAAATTTTAACAACAGGATGATTTTTTTAAAAATCTATTGCATTTTTGTATTATTTTATATTGTTTAGGGTCTAGTCCATTGAGATTTACTTGTAATGCAAGAAATTATAAGTAAGCAAAATGTTAACTTATTTATCTAGTAAAATTGTTCTTAAGCCATTAAAAAATAAGATTCCAAAATCACACTTCTCAGACCACATAAAACCTCCAAAAATGGGGGCGCCTGGGTGGCTCAGTGGGTTAAGCCTCTGCCTTCTGCTTAGGTCATGATCTCAGGGTCCTGAGATTGAGCCCCACATCGGGCTCTCTGCTCAGCAGGGAGCCTGCTTCCCCCTCTTTCTCTGCCTGCCTCTCTGCCTATTTGTGATCTCTCTGTTAAATAAAGTCTTAAAAAAAAAAAACAAAAAACCTCCGAAAATGATAAAAGGAAAAGAAGGGTTTTACTTTGTTTCATGCAAGTTGGAGAACATACCTCACTTCTTGTAGGCTGATCTACATAAAAGAGAGAAGGAGCTGAGCCTGGAGAAGGAGCAGAATAAGCGTCTGTGGGACCGGGACACGGGCAACAGCATCACCATCGACCACCTGCGGCGGGAGCTGGACGATAGGAACATGGAGGTGCAGCGCCTGGAAGCCCTCCTCAAGGCCATGAAGAGCGAGTGTCAAGGCCAGATGGAACGGCAGGTCAGGCAGGACACGGGACGGCTTCCCCCATAGTTTCTTCATAGGGAACAGTGGATTTTATGTGTTATTGGTAGAGAATCCTAAAATAGAGCTAGGGATTCCTTGAGCAAGTTATAAAAACCTGTTATTTATTTCTATATTTTGACTAATTAAATAAAATGTTAAGCTTCATATAATTTTCATTGTTGACTAATGAAACTGCCATCCAGTTGCCTTTTGATTTTTACCCACAAATCGGTAACGTAATAGTTGCGTATTTCAGAAGAGCATCAAGCCATAGGGAGATCTGAGGAACAGCAGGGTCAAAGGTTTCCAGCAGATGTTTGTCTTGGTTATGGTTGATTGAGACCCCAAACTGGTTGAGACTGAAAGGATGCAGTCCATTTCAGTGTGCCATTGGAAAATGTGGAATGTTTATTAACAGCCCTGAAACTTCAGGACTGAAAGGACACGGTTCCAATGCCAGGTATTACCACAGAGACTTAGAAAGCATCCCACAAAAGAGTAAGCTTCCTAAAATGTGAAAGCAAATGAAAGGGACCAGTCTTGACTTAGAATCTAGGCAAACCATTTTCCTACTCTTTGGCTCAACCTGGGCAAGAAGAAAAGTAGGGGAGTAACTGGGAGTTAGATTCTGACTCTTTTCTGGACAGAGACCTGAGAATGTGAGTGTGTGTTGGATAAAAGCCATTATCCACTTTTCTCCCAGAGGTAGAATTAAGGGGCAGGTTAGAGGGGAGCAGTGAGGAAGAGTAACTTCTTCAGTCCTGCCACACGACCCCCTATCCTAATTGAAAACCTGATGCAGAAAACACCCTCAGAGGAAACTTGCCAAGCTCCCACACAAGAATGCCATTCTAGAGGAGCATTATGATTTAATTAACATCTCTCCGCCATGGTCTAATTAACTTAAGTTGGTCTGTGGTCTGTACAGAGTACAGCAAAAGTTTTCTGACAGCAAAACGATGAGTTAGTCTAAGTAGATACTGTTGGATTCATGATTTCATGTTTGTGAGCTAACGCATTAGAAACTCTTTAGGTTGCCTCTACCTGTCGGCCCAAATCCATGACATTCTTCTTTTCTTCAATGATCAGATGGCAGCAATTCAGGGCAAGAATGAAAGTCTAGAAAAAGTGTCCTCTTTGACTGCTCAGCTTGAATCCACCAAAGAGATGCTCCGCAAAGTGGTGGAAGAGTTGACCGCCAAGAAGATGACCCTGGAGAGCTCAGAGAGGACCGTATCGGACCTGACGGCTTCCCTCCAGGAGAAAGAGAGAGCCATTGAGGCTACCAACTCAGAGATCACGAAGCTGCGCTCCCGGGTGGACTTGAAACTGCAGGAGCTGCAGCACTTGAAAACAGAGGGAGACCACCTCAGAAATGTGCAGACCGAGTGTGAGGCCCTCAGGCTACAGATGGCAGAGAAGGACAAGGTGATCGAGATTTTGCGGCAGCAGATCGAAAACATGACACAGCTGGTTGGCCAGCACGGAAGAACTGCTGGGGCCATGCAAGTGGAAAAGGCTCAGCTGGAGAAGGAGATCAATGATAGGAGACTGGAGCTCCAGGAATTCAAGGTCTGTAGAGGGTTTCTGGCGGTTTAGCTTCTGAAGTATCTTTACACTCAGGAGGAAGTTGACTTAAGGCCCTGAGAAGGGCTCTGTGAAGAAGGTCTGTGGATCCCCTGAGATTGAAAGTTTTTGTGCATCTGTGTGTTTTATGAGAAAGGACCATACCTTTATTAGATTCTGACAGGAGTGGGTGGCCCCAAAGTAGTTCAGGACTACTGATACAAAAGAGAAAAAAATCAGAAAATCCAGTTTCCTCATGAAGCCATTTCTGATCCCACAGTCTGGAGTATTTTCTCCCTCTCCAGACAGAGGTCTCGTTGAATCCCATCTCTCACCACGGAGTGACCATAAAACACTGCATTGTTTGCTCAATCTTGGCTTCGTGTCCGTGAAACAAAAGAAGAGTTAACATAGTTTGTCATATTAGTTTCAGGTGTACAAGAAAGCAGTTCAGCGCTTCCATCCAACCCTGCTGCCTTGGATTTGAACACGTAGCATGGAGAATACACCCATCTTCAATAGGTGTCAACAGGGATGTGGAGAAAAGGGAACACTCAGGATCCCTGGGTGGCTTAATCAGTTTAGCATCCGGCTGTAGATTTCTGCTCAGGTCTTGATCTCAGGGTTGTGAGTTCAGGCCCTGCACTGGGCTCTATACTGGACATGGAGCTGACTTTAAAAAAAAAACAAAACAAAAGGAAAACTTCTGCACTGTTGGTGGGAATGCAGCCGCTGCAAGAGCACTCCTACCTTCACCCCTACCACTGTCCATGCTTCCCACAGGAGCCAGGATTAGATTTTAAAGTGTTACATTTTATCACTCCCACATTGAAAACTCTTCAATGGCTTATCTCACTCAGGATGAACTTTCAGATCCTTACATTGCCTCTGAGGCCCATCTTGCTCATGGCACCCTCTCTGACTTCATGTCTGACTACTTCCGTGCTCAGTCCACTCCAATATAAAGCAGAAGAAATTTTTCTCCATCTTTCTAAATTCTTGGTAGCCAGACACATCAACAAGAGAAGAACAAAGAATTTTATTTAGTAACTATATCTCATAGGGGATGCATGGGTGGCTCAGTTGGTTAAGCATCTGCCTTTGGCTCAGGTCATGATTCTGGAGTCCCATATTGAGCCCTTTCTGGCTCCCAGCTCAGTGGGGAGTCTGCTTCTTCCTCTCCCCTTCCTTCCTTCCTTCCCTCCCCCACTCTTGTGTGCTCTCTCTCTCAAATAAAATCTTAAAATCAATCAATCAATCTCATATATATGGGACAAACCCAGAGAAATGAGTAACTCAGAGAGGTGGCTTAGAATTCAAGCTTAAATACCATCTTTAGCTGAAAGAAGGATGTGGGAGAGGCAAGTCATGGGAAAGTGACCAAGAAAACTATGGACCAAGAAAACTATGGACAAACAAACTAATAAGGTTTGTTTTGCAGATTTAAGCCATGCTTTTCCCATTGATAAAATTCTCTTGTAATTTAGAGTCATCCTTCCTTTCCTGGTCAGAGAGAGCCTTATAATTGGAGACTTCCTTTACAGATACAAGTATCCCTTAAAGGGCACCCTCTGTTTTCATACTTTCTCCTCTGCCTGTTATTTCTCAAAATAATCAGCCCAAGATAATCCTTATGCCAAAGGGACATGTTCGGGGTAGCATATTCTGGGTTTCTACCAGCCATTCTGATGGCCTTGCTGTTCCCTGAACACATTACCTGTGCCTAGAACTGTTCCTTAGCCTGTCACATCACTTGTTCCTTTACCTCCCTCTGTGAGGTCTCTGCTCAGCAGAGAGGGTGAGGGTCCCCAAGACTACCTCCAGGTTCAGCCATTTGTTAGGACGACTCATAGGACTCAGCATGTATTTATGCTCACGGGTACAGTTTATTACCATGAAATAATATAAAGCAAAATCAACAAAGGGAAAAGGACACGGAGGAAGCTAGGCGCAGGCTTCCCAAAGTCCTCTCCTGCAGAGTCACACAGGATGTACTTAACTCCCCCAGCAACTATGTGAGACAGTACATGTCACGTTTTGCCGACCAGGGAAGCTCACTGGAGACTCAGTCCCCAAGGTTTTTATACTAGGGACTGCTCATACCGACACCCATTGCCTGGCAAGTATTCCAGAATTCAGAAGGAAAGCAGGTGCTCCACATAAATCATTTTGTTTGCAGAACCGGTTTAGGCACAATGAGCTACTCTTATCAGTTGGAGTGGTGGGAACTCTCCCAGATCCAAGTTCCCAGACACCAGCCAAGGGCCAACTGTGTTGCAGGCCTTAACAAGAATAGCAGTTGGGCTCTTTTCTATGCACCAACTTACCTCTTACACACAGAGCCCCTCCCCTGCATTCATCTTCCACCCCCTGCCTTTTTTATTCTTTGTTGTGGTCACTTACTATTACCTGACTATTAAATATTTGTTGTTGTCTGTCGCCTCTCACTGGAATGTAAGCACCCTGGGGACAATGACGTTTCCTGCTCTTCCCGATTGGGGTAAGGTTAGTGAGGCACCTAGGACCCAGAGCCCAGGCAGGTGCGCTCACCTGAGGCCTCACTTGCTTCACCCCAGTCCCCCCTCCCCGTCCCCCCACTGCTCTGTCCCAACATGTAAAATAGTGCCTGACACAGAGTAGGTGCTCAATATCTTTCTCTTTGGAATAAAAAAGTAAGAAGAGTTAATAAAGAGTAATAATGAAGAGTTACCGCAAATGATACTGGAAATTGACATCTAGGGTTAAAAGAGAGGTTAAGTATTCCTTTTGCTTACAAAATAGAAATGTAATATTCTGGGAAACAATGAAATGATATCAAATACAGAGAGGATACTAGTATAATGTCCACTATAAGTACATGTACATATATATATATATATATATATATATATATATATATATTTCTTTTTACTCTGTCCTTTGTATTTATCCCTATACCTAGATTTTAAAAGATAAAAAAGATGCAAAGATACGGGAGCTTGAGGCCCGAGTGAGTGACCTGGAGCTGGAAAAGGTGAAGCTGGTGAATGCAGGCTCTGAGCGGCTCCGCGCAGTGAAGGACATCAAACAGGAGAGAGATCAGTTACTAAATGAGGTGAAAACTGGTAGGAGTGAGTTAAACAGTCTTACAGGTATGTTACTTTGGTTCACGTTGTGCTGACAACTACAGGAGCCCTGCCAGTGAAGTCCAGCCTGGCTGCTGGGACTATTGCAGAAAACGGCCGCTCATCCCACGTCAGAAACAGGGAGAGTGATGCTGCCCCAAGATCCTGCTTCTGCTTACAGAGCTCCCATATCTTGCACTCATTAACTGTTAATTTGAGTCAACCCTCAGAGTTCATGAGATGCTTTCCTGAGTTGTTTTTTTTTTTTAATTATTATCCCTGGGTGGCTTAAAGAGAGTGCAAGGGTGTGTGTGAGTGGGGGGAGGGGCAGAGGGAGAGGGAGAGCAGCAGACTCCCCACTGAGCACAGAGCCCAGGTGGTTCAGTGAACCACAGTGAACAGGTGGTTCGGACTCAACTCACAACCCAAGCTCATGACCTCAGCTGAAACCAAGAGTCAGACACCTAACTGATGGAGCCAGCCAGGTGCCCATCTTTACTGAGTTTTCAAGAAAAGGGTGAGGGAGGTAGAAGCCTTGAGTCCTTTGAGTCAAACAGCTTGATTAGAGGTTTCATAAGTGTGAATAGGCATGTACATTTCTTGAAAAATCAATCAAGATCTTAAATTTAAAAACAAAACGTTTGTAGTTCACGATTAGTGTGGTGCAGGTATCGTTTACTACATACACACACGCACACACACACACGCACGAGTCAAGGATTCCTGAGCATATACCGGGCCAGATACTGAGATATAGGCCCTAGGAGCACAACAGTGAGGATCCTGGCCAGACCTCTGTGGAATGGGTCAGAGAACCGTAGGGGAGGCACGGTGTGCCAGATGCAGATGGAGGAGAGTGTAGAGAATCAGTCTGCTGTAGGAGTCGCACCTCCTCTGCTAACTTTGTGGGAAGAAAAGGGATTTTGCCGGTAGAAAAGAGGGGGAAGGGCAACCCAGGAAGAGAGCACATTATGGGCAAAAGCATAAGGCATGAAATAACAATGTGACCTCAGAAGTATTTGAGTAAAAGTGCCAAAGAAAGAGAGCTAAGAAATGAGGCAGAACAGATAGGCAGAGCCAGACTGTGCAGAGCCAGCAAAAGACATTAAGTAGGAGGTTATTGTCATCAAATTTACATTTTGAAAGGACAGAGTCTTGGCAGGCAAATAGAGAAAGGCAAGATATAGGGCCAGAGACCAGCCAGTTAAAGAGGATCTTGCAGTGGCCCAAGGAGCTATGAAAACTTGAACCAAGGCAGTGGCAGTGAAAATGAGAGAAAGAATTAAGAGTATTTTGATGAATGAACAGCAGTACTTTAGGATTAGAGGAGTTGTGTGTGGCCTTCGGGTTTTAGATCTCTGGTATTGGAAGAAGGGTGGTCACCAGCAACTGAGAGAGGGAAACCACTCAGCGGAGCAGCCTTGAGGGCGGAGGGTGAGGCGGAGCCAGCGTGGGACAGACCGCTAGCTGGTGCAGGCCGTGTGGGACATCCGCATGGAAGTGTCTCAGGAGACAGATCTCAGCAGAGAGGTCCTGGCTCTCTCTGTTCCCTTTATATATAAATCTATCATATAAAAATATATTAAAAAGTGAGTAGGTATGTGGATGTGTGTTCTTGTATAGGGTGGTGAATAACATGCCAAGTATTTTAATCGTTACTAGAGTTTAAGAGACAGAACACATGGCAGCCTCAGGTGAGATCTGTTGTAGTGCATATGACCACCCAAGGAAGATGCAGTTGGTGAGAGCCAAGTACACTGGGAAAAAGCAGTGACTAGCAAGGGGGTAAAGGAGGAGGACCCACTCAGGAAACGTGACTGGACATCTAATTTCTATAACAAATGATGGTGTAGCTAAATGCAGACTATTCCAGCTCTAAAATTCTGTAATTATTCGTTACAAATAAATACACTTCATCCAGTGGGATAGACAAAAGTAACCATCTATTATTACCACATGGTACAGAGGACTATGAAGTCTTAAAAAGGAATTTTCGAAACAAAACTGAAGAAATGGAAGCTACTACAAATAAACTGAAAATGCAGTTAAAATCTGCACAGTCTGAACTTGAACAAACGAGAAATACATTAAAGTCAATGGAAGGATCCGATGGTCATGGTATGCTTTACTGGATTTTATTCTTCTGTTTTTAATTCCATTGGTCTAGACTTTGGATACATCACCTGCCCCCTCTTCCCTGCGCCGCATGATGTGAGAGATACACAGTGAGAGGCGCCCATGATGGGCTGTCATTCTATTTAGGGTTTTTTTTTTAGGAAAAATGCCATGTGCTTAATCTAATCCCTAAAGTATCTGAATCCTCTCCTGTGGGTGCTTCAGTAATTTCTAACAGGTCTCAACGTATGTAACTGCCAATTAATTATTCTTAAGGAAGTGTTGCTAAAAATACAAGTTACCAATGATTTTTCATTCAACCCCTTATTTTTTTCACATGTTCATTATCAACAATAAACTGTAAACCTGTGGTTGTCAGTTCCTGATTCTTTCTCTCTGATAAAAATGAGATGAAGTTCTGGGAATTAAACTGCCGGGGTGAGTGGTCCCTTGTCACCACTTAGACCTGTTCCCTTTGTCCCTTGCTGCCCATATTAATTCTGAGAGAGAAGGTTATCTGCTGTTTAACATTATTCATATTGTTGTTGGTATGGCTGTATTCACTGACTATAAGAATAAATATTAGTCTATGTAAAGTCTGTATTTTTTATTTCTCAATATTTTTTAATGTCAAAAGATTGATTTCTGTGCCCACTTCAGCAGCACATATACTAAAGTGGGAACCATTCAGGGAAGATTATCGCGGCCCCTATCCAAAGGCGGCACACAGATTCTTGAAGCATTCTGTATTTTGTGCAGTTCTTGCAGGTTCAGCTCTTTCTTTGCTGTTTGATACCAAGAAAATGGTGGGGTTTGAAGTGGTCACCCAGGAGGCCCGTTTAGGGTCTGTTCCCTCCCCCCCCACCACCAGAGAGGCCTTTACTCAGTGCCCTCCAGGCATTTCAACCACAGCCCCAGTCACATGAGTGATTAACTAGGTTAACCTGTGTCTGCATTCAAGTGCTTATTTTATTGATTAAAATTATCTTAAAAGAGATTTAAGAAGATAAGCTTGGAAGACCAACCAGGATGCACTTAATGAGACCAGAGTTCTTCCAGGTGGTTGAAGGAGGTGAGCAGTGAGCCCAGGTGTCGGACTGTCCCTGGGTTAAGGGGGCGGCGTGCTCTGCCCAATCAGCCTGTTTCCACAGCTTAGCTAGAGGAACTCTGTCTTGTTAGCAAGAAGTCACACCTTTCATCCTCTGATTGTTTCGAAAGAATGGTGCATTTTTCTCTCTTTAACCTCTAAGCTCTGTCTGGATCTGACTCGAAACCGTGGCATTTTCAAACCTCTTTTCCTCAGCTACCTGTGGAAAACAACGCTGGGTCTCTGGCTTTGAATTTCCAAGTAAGGATGAGCTTCATAGATCTTTTCAATGGCCTGCCATGTCTGAACTAGTCAGTGCTCCCACCTGCCTTGAACATTCTCATCCATCACTAGTTTTACTAAAATAACTCCCTATATGCTTATGCTGCCAATACTACTGTTGAAATAGTAGTGGTTTCCAACACATGCCATAACCAGGGGAATGAAAACTGAATGGTTTGTGGTATTGCTGGAGTCTTTCAAAAGATCACTTAACAACAGATGCCTTACACAATCACTTAGGACACATTTATAGGCTATCATGTGAACAAATAAGAGATGTCTTTGTGGTATTTTGAATACAAGTTTCTAGAAAATTATTTTAGTAAAAATACTATTTTTATTATTCATTATGTGACTGTGTTTATGTATTTTTCTATATGGGTACGTATGAATTTGGTCAGCATTGTATAGCCATGGGAGACAGGGCAAGTTATGATGGTTAGTGACATTAATATCAATAGGAAGGAAATCACAAGACATCAATCTCAGCTCAAAATCTTTGAGTAATTGTTGAAAGTTGTTATGTCCCAGTATCATGAAATCTGAAGACTTTTCTCCATGATCACTCTCTTGAAACTGTCCAAGTGCTTTAGAGAATCTTGTCACCATCTCAATGTTTAACCATCAATTTATAGTAGCCTCTCAGAATTTAGAAAGCTTAAAAACTAAGGTAGTTTATTTCCTTTTTTCCCCCCTCAGCTATGAAAGTGGCAATGGGGATGCAAAAGCAAATCACAGCTAAAAGAGGTCAAATAGACGCTCTTCAGAGCAAGATACAGTTTTTGGAAGAGGCAATGACAAATGCAAATAAGGTGAGTCCCTGTCCTCAGAGTGGAGGAAGCCGGCAACTTCACTCTTCAATGTATTACAGGCAGGAGAAGTCGGCGGAAACATAAGGTTATTTCTGACCAAGAGAATGAGGGAGAACCTCCTGAAGGAACATTTGAACAGGCTTTTCAAAGAGCTAGTATTTTAAATGCAGAAAATGGGCAAAAAAAATTCCTGTTGGAGACACATGATTGTATGTGATCTGTGTGTTCTTAAATAATGTGACGTGTGTGTTCTTAAAATCACTCCACTCTGCCAAACTTGTAATATGAGCCCCAGGGGTGCTGAGAACAGTGGGATTAGGAGTGCCCACCAACAGATTTCATCAGTGATGTACAAAAAATAGGAACGAATGCAAATGGTAGCACAGTTTCATACATGTCACATGTTAAATGGTGAAGAAACACATAAATACTACAATAAATACCGCCCTTTATCTTGAAAAAGACCTGAAGCTTGCTTGTGGAAGCATGCATCAGAGAGTTGAGGCTTCTGAGGTATTATGGGGGAGGGCGAGAATAGAAGGGTTTTCTAAACACCAGATGTGCGTGGATGTGACTCCTAACACAAGGGAAACCGAGGCAGTGGTAGATGGGTGAGGAGTATGCCTGCGTGCTTTTTGTGTATTCCTACACAGCTCTGTTTAGCTGGGCTCCGTTTTGTGTTGACTTGGTATTTCTCATAAATGAAACTGCATCATAAGTGTGAAGTCAGTGCTGTGCTCGGATGTTCCCTGATATGTCAGTCACTTTGGAACAAATCAGCTTTTTCAAAAGAATTTACATCAGGACTGACTGTAACAGAGCTGAGGAAGTCAAGAGCATACGTAGAAGACAGGTGCAGCTCTGGTAGCTGCTTTCCCCACACCCAAAAGGGCCTTATGTCAGAGTAAGGCAAAACAGTCCCGAATATGTACAAATGCATGTGTTTGTGCAGACCCCTCAAAGGACGGATTTAGTTATTTCCTTTTTGGGGTTCTTTTGTACTTTTTCTTCCCTCCTTTTCTCTTATCCTAAATTTGTTTTTTTTCTCTTTCTCCTTCCCTTATTTGCTCAATTGGGACCTAAAGCAGTGCTTATCCTCATCCTCCCTGGGGGATCCTAGGGCTTCAGAGGTCACACACTCCCAGACAGAGAAAGGGATTCATCAAAACCCACGGACATTTTCTTCAAACAGAAAGGAGACATCTTGTCAAGTTAATCTTTCTTTCTGAAGCCTATTCTGTCTAGCTAATCAGAACAAAAACAATTATTTCCATCCAGAAGTTTGTTACAGTGGCAATACCACCTACCTTGTTTACATTAAACATTTTCTCAAAGAAAGAAATATATAAAGAAATACAGACTCATAAGTTGAGTAACTTGGCTACTTTGCGGTTTTTTTGCTCCCTATTCCATGATTTTTTTTTTTTAGAGGAGTGTGAATGAATTTCAGTGAAACGTTGTTGAATACCGATGACTCTCTAGAAGTATATCCATAAGCTCATTCTTATCACTGGACCTTGAGGGACGGAACCATGTGTCCCATCTTTGTAGGGTCTGCAGTAGGCATTTGTGAAATGAATATTCAACCTTGAAACAAAATAGAAGCCCCCAAAGCTTTCAAATAAAGCCATCTTCTTTTAAGTCTCTTTTGTCATTTTAAACAAATTTCAATAAAATCTAGTGTATGATTACTCAATATCAACTCACCATCAAGCCGTCTCTTCATGCAACATAGTTATTACATGTTTTGTAGGTTTTATCAAAGATTTAATAAGTCTAAGAAGTAATAAAACCAGTAGTGATAAAAATAAAAGAGTATGTGGTAACAATTCTAATAGCCCCCAGCTCCAACTCCAAAGCAAGTCAATGACATATGAATTAAACTATAGTTCAGGTCTTTATGTAAGTTTCATATTTCCATCACGTCTGAGCAATTACATCAGCATATTATTTCTGATATTTTTTCCTCTGTAATTCTAGGAAAAGCATTTTCTAAAAGAAGAGAAGAATAAATTAAGCCAGGAATTGAGTACTGTGGCAACAGAAAAAAACAAGATGGCTGGAGAACTGGAGGTCCTGAGATCCCAGGAACGCCGTTTGAAAGAAAAGGTTGTTAATATGGAAGTCGCTCTTGATAAGGTAGTTATTAACTAAAGGTGTAATTATCAGCTAAATAGCCATTAAGTAGACTTGTTCTGAATAAAAGCTCCGTGTTGATGTGAACCAAATGTTATATCACAATCACCTAACGCAAGGAAAAAACATATCCTGTAGAGAAGGCTCTTCTATGCTTTAGAACATAGTTATAATGCAAACATTTCACAACGTTCTCTTTTTCCGGCTAACACAGTCACAGGAGCAGCAAGGTGTAAGATGTAAGATGCTCCTGATGTCCTCAGGAGACTGAATAAATAAAAAGGTCTCCAGTCTAACTTGCTGCCACAGAATGCCTTGACCACCAGGTAGAATGCAATTTGTTAATGATATCAAAAATGATAACATAATGCTAATGTCTGACATTTGTTGGGGTTCAGAAAATGCAGGAAACACAAAAAAACACAGCTTAAAGAATGAGAAGGATTAATGACACTGTATTTGTAAGTGCCATTCATTAATCAAAGAGGAATAAATCTCTCTTGTCGCCTGAGAACTCTGGAAGGCTAAAAATGTACCCAGACTAGTCCTTGATTCTTAAGAAATCAGAGCCTTTATGGTTAGGTAAAATGACCTGTGATCCAACCTATGTCAGCTGTGGTTTTAAAACATGACACATTGACTCAAAGAATTTCAGTTGTTATTTCTCTGTACAGTTTTTTTTTTTTTTTAAGATTTTATTTATTTGACAGAGAGAAACACAGCCAGAGAGGGAACACAAGCAGGGGGAGTGAGAGAGGGAGAAGCAGGCTTCCTGCCAAGCAGGGAGCCCGATGCGGGGCTCGATCCCGGAACTCCAGGATCATGACCTGAGCCGAAGGCAGTGGCTTAACCAACTGAGCCACCCAGGCGCCCCCCCCCCCCTTTTTTTTATATTGCTAAAACTATTTGCTCCTTTCATCTTTAGTTTGTCATTCTCGTACTAAATGTTATGTACATGCTGGGGACACAGAGAATAAAGCCATGGTTTCCAGTTGTTCTAAGTTTACTGAATAAAATAAATAAACAGATTAAGAAATGCAAGTTAGTGTGCTAAGAGTGGGGGATGTCTCCTTGAAGAGATAGCAACTGGGTATTTATAGTTTAATAAAACTGTATAGAGAATGGAGGATAAACCACATGTGGTTGCTTGATCGTAGGCATCTTTGCAGTTTGCAGAATGTCAAGATATCATACAGCGTCAGGAGCAAGAATCTGTGCGCCTAAAACTTCAACACACCTTGGATGTAAAAGTGAGGTCCTTTTTTTTTCATCATCAATAATTTAGGCAAAAAATAGTGCCACACTTCGATATACTTAGATATTTTCTTCATGTGCCTTAGATACATTCAAGTGTACTTTCAACATTATCTGATACTAGCAATTATAAAATCTGTATAAACATCATCACCATCTATACCTATCCTTTTCCTATGGTAATAGATTGAAGCACCGTACTCTGTGTTAAGTTTATAATAGGAGAGGTAAACAAGAGAAGTGCGTTGAGGATACCTGAAGAAGAATTTTGCATACAGAAGGGGGTCAAGCAAGTGCAAAGCCCCGACGTGCAAGCGTGTTTAGTTTGTTTGGAGAACAGCAAACATGATTTAATCTGCTTGACAGAAATGTGTTCTTTAAAAATGGTACATTTCCCATTGAAATATATGTCTATGTTCAAAGTATATTTTAAAGTTGCCAACATACATTGAAGTCTTAATAATAGACCCTTTCACAGGGCAGAGCACTCCATAGTTGTAGAGGCTCTTTCTCAGTAGTATGCCAGAACTACCATGCGGTCTTTGGCAAAAATTAGAGACCAGCTTAGTAGCGCACCGTCCAAGGTGTTTTCATGTCTCAGATGCTTTTTATAGTTAGCAGCGTGAAGGCATCTTCCTGAGCATATGCTTCGTCTGCAAAGAGTAACTGAGGCAGAAGCATCTTGCTTGATACTTTGGCTTATAACTTTGTAGATGTTCAACACTTGAGACTGAGATTATGTTTGCAAAATACATTTGATTCCACAATTCTAGGTGCAGGTCGACAACTGTTTTTGCTCCCATCTGTATTGCTTTCTAGGAACTTCAGGGCCCTGGATACACCTCGAATACTTCTGTGAAGCCGCGCCTCCTGCAGCCGTCCTCAGCTGCCCGTTCTCATTCTAACGTACCGTCATCCCAGTCCACAGCCAGCTTCCTGTCTCATGTAAGCAACGAGTCTCATAATCCATGATGCAAATGATTTCATATATAATTTTAAATTGAGAAGAATTTCACTGAAGAATATGTCTATAGTTATGACATTTTCAATTACTAGATTTTAGATTTAGAGCAGATGAATGAAATTGATTACATCACTATTTGGTGTTTCCTCTTGGGAAGACAGATGAAATATTAGTGGGGTTAATGTTAACAATAATTGGGTTTTTTTAAGTTTTCATTTTAATTCCAGTGTGTTAACATACAGTGCAATATTAGTTTCAGGTGTACAATGTAGTGATTCAACACTTCCATACCTCACCCAGTGCTCATCACAAGTGCCCTCCTTAATCCCCATCACCTGTTTATTCATCCCCGTACCCCACCTGCCCTCTGGTAACCCACAGTTTGTTCTTTAGAGTTAGGGTTTGTTTCTTGATTTGTCTGTCTCTTTTTTTTCCCCCTTGCTCATTTATTTTGTTTCTTAAATTGCATAGCTGAGTGAAATCATATGGTATTTGTTTTTCTCTGACAGATTTCACTTAGCATTATGCTCTAGCTCCATCTATATTGTTTCAAATGGCAAGATTTCATTCTTTTTGTGATTGAGTAATATTCCATTCTGTGTGTGTGTGTCCGTCCGTCTGTCCATCCACTCATCAGTCGATGACTGGGCTGCTTACATTTCTTGGCTGTTGTAAATTATGCTGCTATAAACATAGGGGTGTATGTATCCCTTTGAATTAGTGCTCTGGTATTCTTTAGGTAAATACCTAATAGTGCAATTGCTGGATTGTAAGGCATTTCTATTTCTAACTTTTTGAGGAACCTCCATACTTTTTTCCACAATGGCTGTACCACTTTGTATTCCCACCAACAGTGCACACATGTCCCTCTTTCTCCACATTCTTGCCAACACCTGTTGTTTCTTGTGTTGTTGATTGATTTTAGCCATTCTGACAGGTGTAAGGTGATATCTCATTGTTCTGATTTGTCTTTCCCTGATGATGAGTGATGTTGGACATCTTTTCATGTGTCTGTTGGCCATTTGGATGTCTTTTTAGAGAAATATCTGTTCATGCTGTCTTCCTGTTTTATTTTTCATTGGATTACTTGGTTTTTGGGTGGTGTTGTCAGTTGTATAAGTTATTTATATATTTTGGATTCTAACCTTTTATCAGACATGTGATTTACAAGTATCTTCTCTCATTCAGTAGGTATCCTGTTAGTTTCCTTTGCTGTACAGAGCTTTTTATTTTGATGTGGTCGCAGTAGTTTATTTTTGCTTTTATTTGCCTTGCCTCAGGAGACATACCTAGAAAAAAGTTGCTTTGGCCGATGTTAAAGAAGTTACTGCCTGTGCTCTCTTCTAGGATTTTTATGGTTTCAGCTCTCACATATAGGTCTTTAATCCATTTTGAGTTTATTTTTGTGTATGGTATAAGAAAGTGATCCAGTTTCTTTCCTTTGTACATTGCTGTTCAGTTTTCCCAACACCACTGGTTGAAGAGACTGTCTTTTTCCCATTGGATACCCTTTCCTGTTTTGTCGAAGATTAATTGACCGTATAGTTGTGGGTTTGTTTTTGGGTGCTCTCTTCTGTTCCAGTATTCTGTGTGCCCATTTTTATGTCAGTACCATACTATTTTGATCACTACAGCTTTCTAATATAATGTGAATGCCAGAATTATGATGCCTCCAGGTTTTCTTTTTCAAGATTGCTTTGGCTACTTGGGGTTTTTTGTGGTTCCATACAAATTTTTGGATTGTTTGTTCTAGTTATGTGAAAAAATGCTTTTGGTATTTTGATAGGGATTGCATTAAATGTGTAGATTGCTGTGGGTAGTACAGACATTTTAACAATATTTGTTCTTCCAATCATTAGCATGGAATTTATTTCTATTTCTTTGGGTTGTCATCAATTTCTTTCATCAGCATTTTACAGTTTTCAGAGCAAAAGATCTTTCACTTCTTTGGTTAGGTTTATTCCTAGGTATCTTATTTTTCATGCAACTCTAAATGAGATTGTTTTCTTAATTTCTGCTGCTTCATTATTGGTGTTTAGAAATGCAGATTTCTGAGGATTGATTTTGTATCCTGAAAATTTATTGAATTCATTTATCAGTTCTAACAGTCTTTTAGTGGAATCTTTCAGGTTTTCTCTATATATAGTATCATACCTGCAAATAGTCAAAATTGGACTTCTTTCTTACTGATGTGGAGGCCTTTTATTTCTTTTTGCAGTCTGATTGCTGTGGCCAAGACTGCCAATACCATGTTGAATGAAAGTGGTGAGAGTAGACATCCCTGTCTTGTTTCCAACCGTAGAAGAAAAGCACTCAGTTTCCCCCCAGTAAGGATGATGTTAGTTCTGGGTCTTTCAGGTACAGCCTTTCTTATGTTGAGGTATGTTTCTCTAAACCTACTTTATTTTTTTTAAGAATTTATTTATTTATTTGACAGAGAAAGAGATCACAAATAGACAGAGGCAGGCAGAGAAAGAGGAGGAAACAGGCTCCCCGCTGAGCAGAGAGCCCGATGTGGGGCTCGATCCTAGGACCCTGAGATCATGCATGACCTGAGCCAAAATCAGAGGGTTAACCCTCTGAGCCACCCAGGTACCCCTAAACCTACTTTATTGAGGGTTTTTATCATGGATGCATATTTTACTTTGTCAAATGCTTTTCTTGCATTTTTTTAAATGATCATATGGTTCTCATCCTATCGATTTGCAGATGTTAAAGCACCCTTGCAACTCAGGAATAAATCCTACTTGATCATGGTAAATGATTTTTTTTAATGTATTGTTGGATTTGGTTTGCTAATATTTTTTGAGGATTTTTGCATCTCTGTTCCTCAGGGATATTGGCCTGTAATTCTCTTTTTTAGTGAAGTCTTTATCTGGTTTTTATATCAGGGTAATGCTGGACTCATAGAATTTGGAAATTTTTCTTTTCTATTTTTTGAAGTAGTTTGAGAAGAACAGATTAGCTCTTCTTTAAATGTTTGGTAGAATTCACCTGTGAAGCATCTGGTCTTGGACTTTTATTTTTTCGTAGGTTTTTGATTACTGATTCAGTTTCTTTGCTCATTATCAGTTTATTCAATTTTCTGTTTCTTCCTGTTACAGTTTTGATAGATTATATATTTTTAGGAATTTACCATTTCTTCTATGTTGTCCAATTTGTTGGCATATAGTTTTTCATATTCTCTTTTAATTGTATTTTGATGGTATTGGTTGTTATTTCTCCTCTCTCATTTGTGATTTTTTTTTTTAAGTCCTTTCTCCTTTTTTCTTAAGTCTGGCTAGAGATTTATCAGGGTTTTTTTTTTTTTTTAAGATTTTATTTGACAAAGAGAGACACAGCAAGATAGGGAACACAAGTAGGGGGAGTGGGAGAGGGAGAAGCAGGCTCCCCACTGAGCAAGGAGCCCAACGTGGGGCTCGATCCCAGGACCCTGGGATCATGACCTGACCCGAAGGAAGACATTTAACGATCAAGCCACCCAGGCACCCTGAGATTTATCAGTTTTAATCTTTTTTTTTTTTTTTTTTTTTTACAGATCCAGCTCCTGGTTTCATTGATCTGCTCTATTGTTGTTTTAGCTTCTATATCATTTCTTTCTTTTTTTTTTAAAGATTTTATTTTTTTATTTGACAGAGAGATCACAAGTAAGCAGAGAGGCAGGCAGAGAGAGAGGAGAAAGCAGGCTCCCCTCTGAGCAAAGAGACCGATGCGGGCCTGGATTCCAGGACCCTGAGATCAAGACCTGAGCTGAAGGCAGAGGCTTTAACCCACTGAGCCACCCAGGTGCCCTATATCATTTATTTCTGCGCTAATCTTTTCTTTCTTTTCTTTCTTTCTGGCTTTAGGCTTCATTTGTTTTTGTTTTTCTTTTTCTAGCTCCTTTAGGCATAAGATGAGGTTGTTATTTGAGATTTCTCTTGCTCCTTGAGGTAGGCCTATATCGCTGTAAACTTCCCTCCTAAAAATGCTTTTGCTGCCTCCAAAAGGTTTTGGACCATTGTGTTTCATTTTCATTTTGTTTCCATGTACTTTATGTCTTCTTTGATTTCCCAGTTGACCTATTCATTGTTTAGTAGCAAGTTATTTAACCTCCATGTGTTTGTGGTCTTTCTGGATTTTTTTCTTGTGGTTAACTTCTAGTTTCATAGTGTTGTGGTCAGAAAATGCACATGATATGACTTTGATCTTCTTGAATTTATTGAGGCTTGTTTGAGGCCTAATATGTAATCTGCCCTGAAGAATGTTCTACATGCACTTGAAAAGAATGTGTATTCTGCTATTTTAGGATGGAATGTTCTGAATATATCTGTTAAAGCCATCTGTTCCAGTGTATCATTTAAAGCCATATTTTCCTTGTTGATTTTCTGTTTGAATGATCTGTCTATTGAGGTTAAGTGGGCTATTAAAGTCTCCTAGTATTATTGTATCATTACTGATTAGTTCCTTTATGTTTGTTATTAACTGTTTTTTTGTATTTGGCTGCTTCTGTGTTGGGTGCATAAATATTTACAGTTGCTCTATGAACTTGGATTACAGTTGTTATATCAACAGTTATATCAATTTGTTGGGTTGTCCCCTTATTATTATATAGTATCCTTCTTTGTCTCTTGTTATAGTCTTTGTTTGAAAGTCCATTTTATCCAGGGCACCTCGGTGGCTCAGTCATTTGAGTGTCTGAGTCTTGATTTCAGCTTTGGTCATGATCTTAAGGTCATGGGATTGGGTCCCACATTGGACTCCATGCTGCGCATGGAGCCTGCTTGAGATTCTCTCTTCCTTTTCCCCTCCCCCCCAATCATGCTTGCTTGCTTTCTGTCTCTAAAATGAAGGAAGGAAGGAAGGAAGGAAGGAAGGAAGGAAGGAAGGAAGGAAGGAAGGAAGTCTGTTTTGCCTGGTAATAAGTATTGCTACTCCAGCTTTCTTTTGACATCCATTTGCATGATAGATATTTTTCTATACTCTCACTTTTCAATCTGCAGGTGTCTTTAGGTCTAAAGTGAGTCTCTTGTTGGCAACATATAGATGAGTCTTGTTTTTTAAATCCATTCTGTCACCTTGTCTTTTGTTTGGATCATTTAGTCCATTTACATTCAAAGTAATTATTGGTAGATATGTATTTGTTATCATTTTATTATTTGTTTTGTGGTTGTTTCTGAAGATTTTCTCTGATTCTTTCTTATTTTTCTTTCATGGTTTGCTATTTTTTTAGTAATATATTTGGATTTATTTCTCTTTATTATTTGCATATTTATTAGTATTTTTTTACGTGGTTACCATCAGGTTTGTATATAACCTCTTCTGCATGTAGCAGTCTATATTAAGTTGATGGTCATTTAAGTTTAACCCATTCTTTATTCCTTTCCTCTGCCATGTTTTAGGTATGTGTTGTTACATTTTACATCCTTTTATTTTGTGAGTACCATAAATGTTTTTTTATAGAAATATTCATTTTTATGGCTTTTGTCTTTTCTACCTTTATACTGTTACTTTTGGTGTCTCCTTCCCACTCAAAGAGTCCCCTTTACTATTTCTTGCAAGACTGGTTTGTGGCTCATGAACTGCTTTAGTTTTTGTACTTCTGGGAAATTCTTTATCTCTCCTCTGTTCTGAATGGTAGCCTTGATGGAAAGGGTATTCTTGGTTCCACATTTTCCCATTCAGCACTTTGAATATATCATGCCACTCCCTCTGGCTTACCAAGTTTCTGTTGAGAAATGTCCAGCTAGCTTTATGGGTTTTCCCTTGTAAATTAAGGATACGTTTTTTCTTGCTGCTTTTAAGATTTTTCATTTTGGGGCACCTGGGTGGCTCAGTTGGTTGAGCATCTGGCTTTGGCCCAGGTCATGATCCTCAGGGTCCTGGGATTGAGCCCCGTGTCAGGCTCCCTTCCCAGCAGGATGTCTGCTTCTCCCTGTGCCCCTCCTTCATGCTCTCTCCCCTCAAAGGAGGTAAATAAATAAATATCCTTTAAAAAAATATTTTTCCTGGGGCGCCTGGGTGGCTCAGTTGGTTAAGCGACTGCCTTCAGCTCAGGTCATGATCCCGGAGACCCGGGATCGAGTCCCACATTGGGCTCCCTGCTCGGCAGGAAGCCTGCTTCTCCCTCTCTCACTCCCTCTGCTTGTGTTCCCTCTCTAGCTGTGTTTCTCTCTGTCAAATAAATAAAATCTTCAAAAAAAATATTTTTCCTTTTATTACTATATTGCCAGTTTAATTACAGTGTGTCTTGGTGTGGAGGGATCTGTTTTCATTAATTTTTGTGGGAATTCTCTGTGCCTGCTGGCTCTGGATATCTCTTTGCCAAGATTAGGGAAGTTTTCAGCTATTACTTCTTCAAATAAATTTTCTGTCCCCTTTCTCTGTCTCCTTCTTCTAGGACTCTTGTAATATAAATGTTGTTACATTTGATGCAGTTGCTGAGTTCCCTAAGTCTACTCTCATTTTACATAATTATTTTTTCTCTCTTTTGTTCAACTTGATTACTCTCCACTACTCTGTCTTCTAGGTCACTTATTCTTTCCCCTGCTTCTTCCACCCTGCTTCTTTCACCCTGCTGTTTATTCTATCAAGGGTATTTCTCATTTTGTTTACTATACCTTTTATCTCTGGGTTAAGAGTCTCACTCATGTCTTCCACTCTTGTCTCAAGTCCAGTGAATATCCTTATGATCATTGCTTTAAACACTTCATCAGGCATGTGACATATCTTTTTTGCTTAGATCTTTGGATACGGCTTGTCCCATTCTCTCATTTGGGATAAATTTGTCTGTCTTCTCATTTTGTCTAATTCTTTTTGCCTATTTTTGTACATTAGGAAAGTCAGCTACATCTCATGTTCCTGAGGGTAATGGCCTTACGAAGAAGAGATCTTGTAGTGCCCTGTCTTGTAGTATCCCCACTCTCCTGGACCCTGGTGCTTCCTGGAGTATCTTTAGTGTTTGTTGTGTGTGCTGTGCTGTTTTGTCCTGGATTTATCGTTCAGGTCGGTTGTCTGCAGAGGCTCTTTCCCTATTGTGGACAGTGTTTGGTCCCTAGCCTGAATGTGGCAAGTTTTAAATAGGTGTGCTCTGGTTTATTTGTGAAACGAGACTTGTTGCCACTGCTGCTAGAACCAAGCTCCACAAAACTCCTATGTTGGGAGACATTGTGTGAGTAGTGTTTTGGGCTGGTCTTCTGGGGGCGTTTACCTGTCACATTGGGATTGAGCAAGCATGTCCAGGAGGGGTGGTTACACTGGAATGTGCAGGGGAGGGTGATGGGGCTTGGTGTATGCAAGTTAGGTAGCAAGTGTTGGTGCTGAGCTGGGTCCCACAGGTGGCCCTATGC
This sequence comes from Spilogale gracilis, assembly GCA_004023965.1. Taxonomy (NCBI): domain Eukaryota; kingdom Metazoa; phylum Chordata; class Mammalia; order Carnivora; family Mephitidae; genus Spilogale; species Spilogale gracilis. The sequence goes on from PITA01010298.1 coordinate 63,106, forward strand.
TTATGCTGAGCAATATGAGAAGGAAATGGCACCAGCCAGTTCCTTTGTTCCCAGAGGGTCCTCTCTGTGAATGCTATCTCTGGGACACACTCCAAGATAACAAGATAACATCCCCACTGTGTGGCCCAGGTGTTCTTCAGATCACGGTTTCCATTCTATGTGTCCACAGGTGGTTTTGCCTGCCTTCTCTCCAAGAGTAGTGCAGTGCCCTCTGGTCTCTATCTGAACCAAGTCTCTATCTGAACCACTGACCTTTAAAACTCCAGACTTTAAGCCCCACAAGTTGCTAGAAGTCACAAAATTCTGCCCCTTTTGTTTTCCATGCCAACTGCTATGGAAGTTTATTTACCTGTGCACCCCTTTCTGTTTTAGTCTGTCTCTCACCCTTCCCTTCCCTCCTGCATTGGCCAGGATCCATTGTCTCCTAAGCCATGTCTCTGGATTTTCTGCCTTTTTCAGTGTGGCCTCTTCTCTACCTTTGTTTGTGGAGTTTATTTTGCCAATCTTCAAGTCAATTTCTAGGGGCATTTAGGATGATTTGATAGTTATCTAGTTGTATTTGTGGGATGAGGTGAGCTTAGGATCCTCCTACTCCATCGCCATCTTCCAGCTTACCAATAATAATTGTTAAAGTGCATTATTTAATAGTCATATATTCAATGCTTTCCATCACAAGCATTTCCAGATTACAAAGCAAACCTTGAGATGGCTAAAATAAGCATCACTTCAAATGCCAAAGGCAAATTAGTGGTATGTTTAATATTCTACCAAGATGAAAATGATTTGCTGTATATTATTTCTTCATGAATATGAATTTATTTATAATCATAAAATTTTAATAATCATTACATGTTTTTATTCCCTTTAGTTAAAACTATAGAGACTTTGGAAAATTTTATTTTTAATTTTTTATACTTTAAAGCTCAGGGGAAAACCTGTGCAGTAAAAAATTCAGACTTTGTCTCCTCTGAAGATATATAATTATAGAGCCACTAATCCCCTGCAACTAATATTCAGCCCCAACTCCAAAGAAATAAAACTTCCATAAATAACACATAAAAATCAATTTCATTAGTTGAGAGTATAGCAAGAGGATTACCAGTGATCTGCCAGTTATCCCACCTGTGCATTTAAATGAAAGGCATGTACTGTGAAATGACTAAAAGTGGAAGAGGAGTTCTCTCACACACTTCAGATGTGTGTACTGAACGAGCTATCACACAGCAAATAATAAAATATTCTATCAAACAACAGAATGATAATACTAATATTAAAAGTTAAACATGGTTCTCTCTGGAGACTGGAACTAGGAGGTGGGAAGAGAAAGAGCAAGAGATGCTGCTTTTTGGCTTTAAGTGTTGTAAAATTATATTTAAAATTATGTACATGTTACATTGATAAAAATTAAATTAACCCCCACAAATAACCCCACAAACCAAACAACAAATAAACAACAACACAGAACATTTGACCAGAAGTCATTGGTATGTCTCTCACTACTTGTATGACCTTGTGGGTTACCTAGCTGATGATCTAGAATCATCAGCTCTGAAATTACCGACTTTATATTGCCCAAAAGCCAGCTTAGAAGATTTGTCTAATTGTGTAAAAATAAACTCCACTTGATTATAAAAAATCTCATTCTTCACTGAGAAAGTACCAGTCATGTATATTGAATCAAAATTTTAAATAATTCTAACAACAAAAATGAACTGTATTTCCTAAATAGACTGTCAAGCATGCTTTGTACAATTTCTTCTCTTAAAAATATTTACTATATAATTTTATACAATAAAAGTAACATGCATTCTTCATTTTATTCATCGATGCCATCCCAAAGTACCTACGACAGTGTCTAGCATATAGTAGATACTCATTGTATTCTGGATTCTATTGTTTCTACTAGTAAGTCAATTTTAAGTCTTCCTTTTGCTCTTTTGGAGGTAATTTTTTCTCTGACCAATTTTTTTTTAATATTTTATTTATTTATTTGACAGAGAAACACAGCTAGAGAGGGAACACAAGAGGGACTGAGAGAGGGAGAAGCAGAAAGTCCGATGTGGGGCTTGATCCTGGGTCTCCAGGATCATGACCTGAGCTGAAGGCAGTCGCTTAACCAACTGAGCCACCCAGGCGCCCCAGACCAAATTTTTTTTTTTTTTTAAGATTTTACTTATTTATTTGAGAGAGAGTACAAGCTGGGGGAAGAGCATAGGGTGAGGGATGAGCTAACTCCCCACTGAGCTTGGAGCATGACAGAGGACTCGAACCCACAACCCTGAGATCATGACCTGACCCCAAATCAAGAGTCAGGCACTTAACCAGCTGAGCCACCCAGGTGCCCTTCTCTGACCACTTTTAGGACTTTCTCATTGTTTCAGTTTATAGCAATTTAACTATGATGTGCCTACCTGTGGTCTTTGTATTTATCTTTCTTGAGGTTCACTGATCTTAGTAGATGTATGGATTAATAAAATTTATTAATTTTTTATCTATCTTTCTTGAGGTTCACTGATCTTAGTAGATGTATGGATTAATAAAATTCATTAATTTTATAAAATTTTTATCCCTCACCTCAATTATTTTTTCTGCCCCATTCTCTTGTTTCCTTCTGGTACTTCTATTAAAACATTATTTTTTTAGATTAGTATATGATAAACCCATTATCTGAATCCCCTCTGGGCCTGTGACCATTGTTTCTCTTGGTTTTCAGTCATGTTGTCCAGTCACTTTGCTTTCTTTTTTTTGTTTAGAATAGTTTTAGGTTAACAACAAAATCGAAAGAAAGGTACAGGGAGATTTCCCCACATGTGTACAAACCTCCCCATTATCAACATCACTCACTGGAATGTATGTTCATTACCAGGGATAGCTCTACACTGCTATATTAGCATTACTCAAAGTCTGTAGTTTATGTTGAGGTTCACTTGGTGTTGTGTGTTTTATGAGTTTGGACAAATGTATAATGACATAATATCCATTGTTATATTGTACAAAGTGTTTTTACTGCCCTCAAAACCCAAGCTCTTCTTATTTTATCCCTCCATTCACTTCCACACTGACAACCACTAATCTTTTTACTGTCTCCATAGTTTTATCTTTTCCGGAATGTCATGTAGTTGGAATCATACAGTATGAATCTTTTTTTTTTTTTTAAGATTTTATTTATTTGACAGAGAGAAACACAGCCAGAGAGGGAACACAAGCAGGGAGAGTGAGAGAGGGAGAAGCAGGCTTCCCGCCGAGCAGAAAGCCCGATGTGGGATTCGATTCCGGGTCTTCGGGATCATGATCTGAGCCGAAGGCAGTCGCTTAACCAACTGAGCCATCCAGGCACCCCAGTATGAATCTTTTTAAGTTTGACTTCTTTCACTCAGTAATATGTACCAAAGGTCCCTCCATGTCTTTTCATGCTTGATAGCTCATCTTAATGCTGAGTAATAGTCCATTGTCAGGATGTACCACGGTTTGCTTACACCTACCATCTTGGTTGTTTGCAAGTTTTTGTAATTATCAATAAAGCTCCAATAGACATTCATGTGCAGCTTTTTGTATGGACCTGTGTTTTCAGCTCCTTTGGGTAAATATCAAGGAGCGTGATTGCTGGTCATATAATACTATGTATATTTTGTTAGAAACTGCTGAACTGTATTCCATGGTGGCTGTACCATTTTGCATTTCCACCAGCAATAAATGAGAGTTCCTGCTGCTCTACATCTTGGCCAATATTTGGTGTTGTCTTTGTTCTGAATTTTAAGCCATTCTAATAAGACCATAATAGTATCTCATTTTGATTTGCATTTCTCTAATGGCATATGCTCTGAAACATGTTTTTATATGCTTATTTGACATCTATATATCTTCTTTGGTTCACGTGTTTGTTATAGTCCTTTTTTAATTGTTTGCTTCCTTTCTAAATAATTGAGTTTTGGACATTGACTATGAAAAATTAGATAATTTTGTTTCTAGGTGACATTATTTTTCCTTGATAGAGGATTTACATTAGCTTCTGGCTAATAGCTAAAGCAAAGGCACAAACAATCCCACATCACCTTAATTCATTTGAGGATTGAGATGATTCAGATTAAGGTTCTTATTCCGAAGCCTGAGGTTTAGCAGTTGGTTTATCTTCCACTTCTTTCACAGTGTTTCAGTTTTTATCCCTTTAGCTTCTTGATTCTGCCAAAAGCTCATCTCATCTTCCCAGCCTCTTAGCTGGTTCTTTTAGAATTGATGAATACCTCTAAAGAAAATGACTTTAAATGTGTCCCTTGTTTGGACTCTTTTGTTCCAGACTTTGGCCCATAATTCTTTACTATGTTGATAGGTCTTTAATGTCAGGATAACTTAAAAATTTTATGTGTATACTTCTCTAGTGAATTTCTGAACAGAAGGGTTATTCTACCATTACTGGAAAAAGAACTCTTCTGTTGCTCTTTGCTCATACAGTTTTAGATATTAACTATAAATCTATGCTATAGAATATCAAAATTTACCTCTCTTTTCAGGTTACCACATGTACATGCACACATACATACTCACCTTTCTTTTCCCTGCATATCCCCCCACCCCACATAATCACATCATACATTTGGTTAGGTTGCATTGTTCAGACTATTGACTACATAAATATTGTTCTCTGGCTGAACTGTACAGGGAACTGTGACTATATTTCCTTTTTGCCCTTAGATTTAATAATTATCTTGTTTTATTTTGGTTTGTTTTATAGATGTCTAGAACTAATTATTTCTTAAACATTCTCTGAAAAATGACTGTAAAATTTCTTTTAGTATGAGCAAAATAATCAGGTATTTGATCAGTTCCTTGTTCATATATTCATGTATTATACATCATGCTTTTAGAGCCTTCCATGTTCCTGTTGTGATCTGGATGGTGGCTCTTTGCGACCGGCTTGCCACGCGGTTGTCTTCTTGGATTTACCTTCTCTCATAATCCAAAGGATTCCCTTCACCTTTTTTTTGTTTTTGCTTTTGTTTTTTTTAGTTTTAATTCCTTTTCTTAGTTTCTTTCTTACTTTTGATAGAGCATATGACGCAGAGGCTAACTATGAAAAAGTACATTTCATCCTTTAATTGTTTTAAAACTTTGCCCGTCTGAAAATACCATTATTCTTCACTTTCATGTGATTGATGCTCAGAATGCTGTCGCTGTAGTGCCATTTGACTCCAGGGCCTTTGTGACTTGTTTTTGTTCTTTTTCTTAAAGTTTGTAGGGTCTTTTCTTTATCCCTCCTAGATTCCTTTCAAAATGATCCCTGCTGGGGGTCTTTTTCTTTACATTGTGCTGGGTACTTAGCAGGCTCTTGCATTCTTCTGTTCTCAGAAATTTTCTTATATCATTTTATTTGATTTTATTTTTATTTATTTGATCATTTTCTCCCTCTATTTTTCACAGTTCTCTCTTTTTAGAATTCCTGTTAGTCACCTTTTAGACCTCTTGGTCTAAATTCTGACTTCCAGATTCATCCCGCATCTTTTATTCCCACTTTTTAGGAAACTTCTTCAACTGTCTTCTAAACATCTATTGAAATTTTTTTCTGACAGCATATATTTATTTATTTGTTTGTTTGTTTGTTTATTTACAAGAGCCCTTTTCGCTATATATAGTTTTATGTTCTTTTGTGATGTAATACTTTCTCATTTCTGTTTAAAGATAATAACTTTATTTTTTCTGTAATTTCTCCTTTCACCTAAATCATTGATGTTTTTTCAAATTCATCTTTCTGTTTGTTTTTCCTTCCATTTATAGTGGTCATTAGCTCTTCATTCATATTTAAGATTGAGTCCCTAAAAAGCTGCTTAAAAGGTCTTTGTAAGATTGATAGGATTTGTCAACCGGTAAATGGTTAAGCATTGTTTTTTTATTGAAGGACCTAAAAGATACCTGTAGGTCTTTTTCTTGGTACTGTGAGTTCTCTTAAAGAGGGATTCTCTTACTAGTGACTTATAGGTGTAAATCACCTGCCAGTATTCTGAGAGGTGGGTGGGGTGGGGAGCCTGGGGTGCCCTTCTGTCTATACAGTCCCATTTAATGCTCGTGTTTTCAGTTTGCAGCCTTACTCTTGCTATGCCATACATCCCTTTGGAGCCTAAAGCAGAAATTAAGCCTCTAATTCATCTAGGGGAAAAGAATGAGTGATTACCTGACTATGTGGGGAGAGCATCTGGAATTCTAACAGCTTCTCCTATAGACTTTTAGCCAGTCCTCCCATTAGGCTGAGCTTTCCCCTATCTTGGCCTTCAGAAATACTTGTGGCCTCCAATTCCTGAGCCTTTTTGGAATGCTCTCCTGCAGAGCAGCTCCCTTCTTGTGGGCCGCTTCTGTGCAGCTACATTTCAGCTTTCTTTGTTCTACTTAATCAGTTACAAATTATGCATTTGCTTTCCATTTCCTAAAATTTCATTATCCTTACTCATCTCATTTATCTTTTTCTTCCTCTTTATCCTTATTAATTCCTTTAGTGTCCTTTCAGTTGTGCTGCAGATAGAGCAGACGCAGATGCAAAGTATCATCTTCAGAAGTGGAATATTACCTTTTGCATTGTTGTCCATGGCTCCTTCATTTATCTTGTTAAATTTTAGTCTGCTGGTTCAGTACTTCTAATGATAGCTGGTATTTACTAAACCACAGGTACTGTTTAAAGCACTTTCTGTAGATTATTTGATTTATTCCTCAAAATTTACCATACGTATTTCACAGATGAAGAAACTAAGGCTTGGAAAAACTAAGTGATTTGCATAGAGTTCACATACCCAAAACACAGTAATGCCAAGACTTAACCAAGACAAGCCTGAGTCTAGATCCTGCGTTTTTGTTTTTGTTTTTGTCTTTTGAAATTTTATTTATTTATTTGACAGAGAGAAACACAGCGAGAGAGGGAACGCAAGCAGGGGGAGTGAAAGGGAGAAGCAGACTTCTCGCTGAGCAGGGAGCCCGATGCCAGGCTCTATCCCAGTACTCTGGGATCATGCCCTGAGCCAAAGGCAGATGCTTAACAACTGAACCACCCAGTCACCCCTAGATCCTGTGTTCTTAACCATTATTCTGTCCTGCTTTTCTATACTACACAGCTGAATGCTGTTTATTAAAAAAATAAATAAATAAATAGTTGATGACATAGATTACCTGCCTGAACTTATGTTGTATTTCATATATGCATACATACATACACAAATACGTACAAAAACACATGTACTTGGTATCTTGACATAAGAATTTTATGTTTCAGATAAAGGCCTTTTTGCACATAAAAATAAAATATTTCCAGGACAATATAGTTTGTTTTATTTATATGTCATAATCTATGCACATGTCTTATATATAATGTGTACTAGCTAAGCTTAATGTTTGCTACCAAAGTATCCACAATGTAGGCAAGACTTTTAGCAACACTTTGTGTTTGTCTTGTTTCCTACTCACCCATTCTCAATGTACAATATAATTAATATATTTATATTCTAAGTAGTATATTTATATTCCACTTTTGTTAGAGTCTTCTAACAGAAATACAAGTGTAAGAGATAGACTTGGTCAGACATTCTCAAAATAGAATAATCTAATTCAAACTGAATGAGATCAAGCTTTTATTTTTAGCTTTCGCATTTATCTTCTATCTTTGGAGAATGGAGATAGGATCAGTTGAGAAGCACATAGTCTCCTTAGACATTACTTATCTTACATCATAACTCATACATTTGCCCTTAATGGACTGAAGGCCATTAGAGAGAACCATATTTGGAGAAGGTAGAGGTGCATTAGAGATATAATTTAGGAGTCATTTTGGCAACAAGTCTAACATAATATGATTTCAGAGTCACAATGTAATAGGAAACTAATCCAGTCACAAAATAAACCTTAACTGAACACTGTAAGCTTATATCCTTTCCTTGGAACCAAAAGCTTGTGGAAGTTGTTGTTGTTGTTTTTCATTGTTGCTGTCTTTTTTTATTGTTATTTAAATTTTTTTTCCAGTGTTCCGAGATTCATTCCCCATTCCCCACACCCAGTGCTCTATGCAGTAGGTGCCCTCAGCTTGTGGAAGTTTTAACCTAAAAATGTATATCTTCTAGAAATAGCCTTAATGTGTATCCTAAGAGTCAAAAGATTGGGGTGGAGGAGAGTATGATTCTTTAGTGGGGTCTGGTAATTTCAGGAGGAGCTATGTTTAGTTATTTCTTTACCAGCCAGAAGAGAGTCATACATAAACAAGGTTTTAGAATTTTTCACTTTCCAGCTATTTTCTACTTTTAAGAAGTACTTTACTCACACTTTAAATCAAAATATTTATGTATGAATTAAATAGTAGTGTATTAAAAATGAATCAGTAGAAGTATTGCAAGATGTACAAACATTAAAAGATTGATAATTTTAACTAAATAAAGCGAATACTATGACTTCTAAAAATCACAAACCACCATAAAGTTAAAAGGAATCACAAACTAAAAAATATTTCGAATAGATAAAGGGCTACTGTCTATCATGTAGAGTTTTTACATATCTGGATAAAAATAGTATATACTCTAAAAGAAAAGTATACTGAAGATACAAATTTTGTAGATACAAAATTCACAAATAAGTAGTGCCAATATCCAATAAACATGAAAAAAAGTACAGATTCATTATAAACAAGTAACAACTACATATCAAAGCAAAAACAAACTACCGCTTTTGCATATGAAATGGTAACATGGTAATGGGAAGAGTGTGTCATAATAGGCACTCTTGTATCACACCCTGCTGCTAAATGTATGAATCCATGTAACTTTTTGTTGTTGTTTTTGCTTCCGAAGCCCACATATCTTTATTCTTTTTAAATGAATAGACTTGATATTTCTAAAGGAGTTTTAGATTTACAGAAAAATTGAGCAGAAGCTGTAGAGGGCTTCCATATACTCCCTTTGCCCCCATCTTACAGTTTCCCATATTACATCTTTTATTTCTGTGGTACATTTATTACAAAGGATAAGTTAATATTGATACATTATTATTAACTAAAGTCTATAGTTTATATTGGAGTTTACCCCTGGTGCTGTACATTCTATGAGTTTTGACAAATGTAGAATCACGTATATACACAATTACAGTATCATAAACAGTTCTTTACTACCCTAAAAGTGACTTGTTTTTCACCTAATCATCATGCCCTTTCTTCTTCTGAACCCCCGGTTAACCAATGATCTTTGAATTGTCTCTATAGTTTGCCTTTTCCAGAATGTCATATTACAGGAATCATTTAAGACGTAGTCTTTTCAGATTGGCTTCTTTCACTTAGTAATACACTTACAAAATTCCATGTCTTGTCATGAATTAATAGCTAATTTCTTTGTGTCGCCGAATAATATTTCGTGGTATGGATACAGCACAGTTGATCCATTCACTTATTAAAGGACATCTTGGGACGCCTGGGTGGCTCAGTTGGTTAAGCAACTGCCTTCGGCTCAGGTCATGATCCTGGAGACCCGGGATCGAGTCCCACGTCGGGCTCCCTGCTCGGCAGGAAGCCTGCTTCTCCCTCTCTCACTCCCCCTGCTTGTGTTCCCTCTCTCGCTGTGTTTCTCGCTGTCAAATAAATAAAAATCTT
>PITA01010299.1:0-50861 GCA_004023965.1 Spilogale gracilis
CCAGACCCTCCAATTTGTTTCTACCTTTTTGCTGATGTTCTTTGTCTCTCGTGGCGGTCCAGAAGTGGGAAATATCACATTTCAGGCTGGTTTCATGGGTGTTCACGGTGGTCTTGTAGTGGTTTTTTTGCTGGAATTCAGCTCTCTTCAGGGAACTCCCCAAAATGCGGTCACCTGGCCTTCCGCCATCTTGACCCCCCAAACTCCATTTTTTTAAGTCATACAGGCCATGAACGCTGGAATTATTTGTGACTTGTCTCTTTCTCTCATACCTCACATTCAATATAACAAACAAACAAACAAAACCTGTTGGCTCTACCTTCAAAACATAACCAGAATTCGATCACATTAAATTACCCTTGTTGCTAATAATCTAGTTCAAGCCAGCATCACCTTCCCTCTGCATTACAGCAGAAGCCTCTTAATTGGTCTCTCTGTCCCAGTCTTTACCCCTTTACTCTGTGTCCTACCCAGGATCCAGAAAGTTCCTTGTAAAATATATATAAAATATACCATGTCAAGCCTCTGTTTAGAACCCTCCAATGGCTTTTTATCAAAAAGTGTCCAAATCTTTACAAAGACCTACGCAGCCCTGCATGATCTGACCCTACCACCAACACCTCTCTGACCTCATCTCCTAATTCTCTCCACTGCTCACTCTGCTCCAGCCACTCTGGCCTCCTTGTTGCTGCTTGAAATCAAAAGGCTTCCACTGATAGCAAATTTGCATTTGCTATCCTGCTGCCTAGAAAAACCACCTCTGAGGTGTCAGCATGACTAAGTGCCTCAATTCTGTTGTATCTCTATTCAAATACCACCTAATCACTGAAGCCTTCTCTGACCATTCTGTAAAATACAGTCAAAATTTCTTATATTATGCTTTATTTTCCCCATAGTACACCTACACCCTCCCCCTCTCTGTCTCATGTGCATATGCACACACAGTGTTCATTTGTTTTGTCTATCTTCCTATCTTCCCCAACTATAATGTACACTCCATGAAGACAGCTGGGGTTTTTTAGCTACTGCTAAACCTTTATTCCCTAAAACAATACCCAGAGTATAGCAGATACTCTGTAAATATTTTTTGATTAAATGGACGATGAACAAACTGGCTGTTGACCTCAAACAAGTCACTTTATCCCTCTGTAAATTCTCTTGATTTCTAGCAAAAGGATAGGTTTAGACTAAGACCTCATCCAGTTTCATCACTGCATAAACTTATTAACTTACTCTTCCTCTGAATCCTCTCAGGGCCTCTTAGCAGGTTATCAGGACCATTATGTATTCAGTAAATACTTGTTGTTGGTCTGTGATTTGGGATAATAAGGACCTGCATTTGTTAATAGCTATTCTGTGCTAAGCAGACTTTATTACACATTGTCTCCTTTTAATCCTCACAACAATCCTTCAAGGAATATATTATTATTCCTATTTTATGGAGAAGCTAAGTACCTTGTCTGTGTTTATATAGCTGGCAAGAGGGAGGAACAAGATTTTAAAACCTGGTCTGAATGGCAAGTCATGAGCCCATTCTGATGAACTATCCTTGATTTTTTAAAAAGATTTTATTTATTTGACAGAGAGAAACACAGCCAGAAAGGGAACACAGCAGGGGGAGCGAGAGAGGGAGAAGCAGGCTTCCCACCGAACAGGGAGCCAGATGCTGGGCTCAATCCCAGGTCTCCGGGATCATGACTTGAGCCGTAGGCAGTCGCTTAACCACCTGAGCCACCCAGGCACCCCATCCTTGAGTTATGAAGGTTAAAAGTGACATTTTTCTAGTGACTTACTGTATGGTGACTAACATAACACAATACATACATATATACATACATACCAAAAAAGTGACATTTTTAACAAGAAGTAAGAGTATCCATACACAATTGATAACTTAATTTGTATGGAAATGATTAACTGACTTCCTGTAAATAAAGTCCCATTATTTTGTAGCCCCCACTGATTATCTTCCCAGAATTCCCTTTTTGAAAATACTACCACTACCATGACCCCAGGAAGCATTCTAAAGCAAGCATGATGTGGTCAGCATTTTGACCCAGTCTATGTAATCATTCATATATAGCCTTAAGGTTGGTATACGAAAATTTTAATTTAAAGTAAAAAGAGGTGGAAGGATTATTTTCCCCAGTATATCTAGGGACAAAAAGTAGATAGTTGTTTGCCTGGAACAGGAGGAAAAGGAGATAATCTAAAACTTTTCAGGGGTAATAAAGTTGATTTAAAAATAAATGTATGTAAGAAAAATCTATTGATAAGTTACTTAAATAAAACTTAAGTAAATAAAAAATAGGTGTTGCCTTAAGCAAAGTTGAGGAATTTAATGGGAGTATATGAGAAAATATTAGAAAATGATGTTTTAATTTACAGAATTAAATAGCAAACTACTCAGTTTATTTAAAGTAAGATTTAATTTACTCATTCCATTTACACACCACTTTATAGGAGCCTATTGTATCTTGTAAAGGGATAGGAACACTGAATAATCTGCCAGAGACTGAGAAACTGTCAGTGACATTAGGAATTCCCTCTTGACTCACAGGCATGGAATATACTTCCAGTTTGCTTATTGTCCTAAGGAGAGGCTAGAGATGAGGAAAGGGGAAAAAGTAGTGTGTTTTTTTTTCCTTTGAAAACTTAATGTCTAATGGACAGGTCTGACAAATGAGTACATATCAAATCCAAAATAATCCAGCTCCACAGTGACCTCTCTCTTCTTTGGCTTCCCCTTCCCAAACATTCAGCCAAAACCTCTCCAACTGTGCCTGGTCTCTAGAAGATTCTCAACCTCTGGGCTTCCATGGCACCCTTTGCAGACTTTTATCAAGATATTTAGCTCATTGTTGCACTCACTGTTGGAACTTACAGGCTAGTTTAATGAAAGCATTATTTTTCAACAAATGCATTTCTTAAGTTATATTTTCCATAACTCAACTAAGGTACAGTTTTTATTTCATAGGTTATTTGGGCTCTCTAGCTTGCAATGTGTTATTTTGAACTATTTTATTCTATCATTGTTTGTCTTAACCTTGTCTCAAATATTCTCTGTTCTTGAGCTGAGACCATCTGCCAATATATACATGAAGACATGTTCCTCCTTTGCAGCTCACTAAGTAGATTAGTGATAGTAATAGTAGAAGCACTGGTAGTCCTATAGTGGTAGGACTGGTCATAAGAGCAGTAAATAATAATCATAATGATAATAACAATATCAGAAAAAGTAGTCATTTACTTTGTTATCTCAAATTCTCCCAGCAATTCTGTAAGACAAAAATATACAAACATATGTAAAAACAGAGGCTCAGAGAAGTTCAATGACTGTCCAGGGACACTCAGTGAGTTAGTGGTAAAGAAAGGATTTTAAACCAAATTTTTCTGACTTTAAATCCTATACTCTTTCCACTCTGCCACACTTATCTAGAACAACAACAAAAAAGGCTGCTGGAATTATGTCCTCAGTTCTGCTTCCTGGTGTGTACCTGCTAATAGACCTTAATGTTCATGAAGTAGATCATGAGGTGATTTTGCAGTACATACCATCTCTGAGGAAGGATGCATGTTTTGAAGATCAAAAAAGCCTCTGGGTTAGAAAACTGACTTATGAACCAACCAAAAGGGGATAAATATGGAGTCTGCCAAGGTTAGTTTGAAATTATCTTCTTTTATCGTAAATTCTGAGAGTTATTGAAGAATATAAGCTAATGGATTCTGGAAAATGTCAAAAATCCCCTATACTTCCACAGTTTTGCTTGAATGACTTTTATAAACCAGATCAGCAGAACTCTCTGAAGGCCTTACATTAATTTAACTTAAATATTTCAATTATAATAAAGACATCGATTAACTCTAGCATAAAAAAAAATCCTCTGAGGCAAGACTTGGGACTAAGATAGAAAGGCACTGGGCAGTGGTAAAATGTGGTGGAAAGCAGCACTGTATTAAGAAAAGCCCCAGCTCAGTTATTTCCAAACTGCCTTTGGGGCACATAAATTAACCTCGCTGGGTTCTGTTACCTCATCTACAGAATGAGGTTGTAAGACTGTATGCTGTTCAAAGTCCCTTTCAGTTCTTATCAACTCCTGAAGCTACTTCCAGTTTGTAAATGTTATTCAGTAAATCCAAAGTCTGTGTACCTAGAATTCCAAGTGAGTAGAAATAAACTGATTATTTTTTTTTAAAAAAGGCCTTGAGAACTGGAGAATATCTGGTTACAGGACGGAATAAATACATATTCTCTCTTACAGAATCTCTAAGAAAATGGCATTAGCTATCTTTCCATTATCTTTTTTCTTAGCTCTCCTTACCTCCTAGACTCTACAGGCCAGTTGATTCAATGGGGCACAAGTGCATGCCCCGAACAATGAATGCTGCAGCAACTAGCTTAGTGCTTTGCAGAGAAGAGAGATGCAGAAAAATCTTACTTGAATTGAGTTCAAATGAGAGGAACTACAAGAAGGAAAGGTGTGTAAATGAGATAGCACAAGGTAAGGAAACCCTTCTGGGTTCTAATAGGCATAGATGAAGGAGCAGAGCTTACGTGTATTTGTGAGGGATTTCAGTAAGGAAACAGGGCCCAATGTTCAAAAGCTGGACCTTATTTATTAGTGAGGAAAATTCCTAACTTTCCATGATACATCTGCCTAAATATTCTAAGAATTTGAGTTATTCTCCCCAACATTCAAATCTCTCCAATAATGAAGTCTACTTTGACTATCTAACTCTACTTTCCTGTGTTCTCCAACAGTCACCTGTCTTCACTTGGTTATTAAATTTGAGAATGCGTGAATTATAAGTTTAAGAATCAGATAGATGGGCTTCGAATACCAACTCAGTCCCTTATTTGCTGTGTGACCTCAGGCAAGTTACTTAACCTTGATTTCCTCACCAGTAAAAAACTTAACACCTATTCTAAACGGCTTTTATTTTACCAGTGAGATGATAAAATTATACTAATAGTAGCTATCATTTATTGTGAACCAACTATGTACCAGGCGCTATGTTCCTTTCAATGTACCATACTTAGGGACTTATCTTCCTGTTGGGAGTAGTCCTCAGACTAAGAATTTAGAACAAGGTATCTGGAGGGTATGAAAGCACCTAGTGGTCTAGGTAGGCAGTCAGCTTCAGAATAACCAGAGAGCTTATACATCAGTTTTATCTCAATAAATCTGAGTGGGGAGAATAATGGCCAGAAAACAATGGTACAGAATAGCAGGCTGTATGTGTGCACCAAAAGTCTAAATAAAAGGGCCCTTGCAACAATCCAACTCAGCAGGCTTTTATTCAAAATTGAGATCAAGTGGCAAATTTGCATATCTCAATCTTTTCTTCCTTCAGTTTTAAAATACTTAGGAAATTGGAAGAACCCTGAAAAGAAATTTAGAGTCACTTCTCCCAAAGTGTGGGATTGGAATGGGGAAAAGACTGGCATACCTGCTATACGGCCTTGGGCAAGTCATGTAACTTCTTGTGTCTGAGTTTCTTTATCTATAATAAATTGGGGCCTATTCTTTTCAGAGCTGTGGTAATGATTAGAAATAAATGTATTTAAAATGATTAATATGGTGCCTGACATATATAATAGTGACTATATTTAGTATGTCATTAGTTATATTCTTCTAGCTCTGAGGGATTCAAATGTCAGCTAAATAAAAGATGTCATCGCCACATATCAGCAAAAATACAGGTACAAATATCATATATGATATTTAACAATTTGGTAAGGTTTGGGAAAATCATGAAAAGTAGCTTTCTTACACTGTAATAGTCCTCTGGAGAAAATATGTAATATAAGGCCTAGAAGCTGCAGTTTGCATTGATCGCCTATAGTAATATCAGTTGCCCCACACAATTTAATACTTCACTGTAGCCTACCATACATACCATGTAGACAGCTTTGAAAGTTATATTTCTTTCGCGGACTTCTCCCCAAATGCCAGACTCATATATCCAACTGCCTACTCTACATCTCCTCTAGGATGTCTAATGGATATCTCGAATAAAACATGGCCAAACAGAACTCTTGAATCTTGCCACAAAATCTTGCCTCCCTTAGTCTTCCCCATTTTAGTAAGTCCCCATTTAGTAAGCTATTACTAAAACCAAAAAACCTAGGAATCATGAGAAAGTCCAATCATTTCTGTCTCTACAATATCTCTTGAATCTGTCTACATTTTTCTACTTCTATTACTCTAACTCAAGCCACCATCATCTTTCTTGGAAATGCTACATTAGCTTCCCAACTTGTCTCTCTGCCTCCTTCCACCTCTTCTCCATGGACCATCCAGAGGAAGACTTTTTATGTAAGTCAGAAGGAATATGACATTTTCCTACTGAAAATTTTTCAATGACATTCTCCTGCTCTTAGAATAAAGACCAAAACCTTCTAAGGCACTGTGTTATCTATCTCTTGCCTATCTTCCAAATATCATTTTGCCTCACTCTCCCCACTACTCCCTATGATTCAGCCACACTACTCTCTTTCTATTCTCTAAACTCAAAAAGGATATTTGGCACCTCAGAGCTAAAACATGCTATTTCCTCTGAAAAATTTTCCCCCACTTTTCACCTAGATGGCTTTTTCTTAATCTTTAGGGGCCAGTCTCAATGTTATTTTTCTTCAAGTATACTTTGCCAATGATCTACTTTTCAGTCTCTGTTACCTTCCCTTTTATCACTTACTGAAATTATTAAATACTTAACCATGTGTTTATTCATTTATTCTCTATGTTTTCCCTATCCCTCATTATACTAACAAGCTCTTAAAATAGAGTTCACCTCTATTTGCCCAGCCCAATGAGTATCTGGTGAATGTGAAGAGAATATTGAATATAAATTGTGGATCCAGGGTTGATAATCACAGAATTAAATAAATACTTGTTCATTTGTCCTAAAATGCTCTTTTCACCTTTTACTTCATATGATAGACAAAAGGTAAACTAATTAGTATCATGAAGATCATTTTACAGGCAAAAATATGAGGATATAAGGCTGCCTGGTTGGGGCAGTAAGTTAAGCATCTGACTCTTGATTTCAGCTCAGGTCATGATCTCCAGGTTGTGAGATCAAGCCCTGTGTTGGACTCTGCACTGGGTATGGATACTGCTTAAGATTCTTTCTCTCCCTCTTCCTCTGTTCCTCCCTCGCCCCTATAAGAAAATGAGGATAGGGCGCTTGGGTGGCTCAGTCAGTTAAGCGACTGCCTTCGGCTCAGGTCATGATCCTGGAGACGTGGGATCGAGTCCCACATCGGGCTGCCTGCTCGGCAGGAAGCCTGCTTCTCACTCTCTCACTCCCCTTGCTTGTGTTCCCTCTCTGGCTGTGTTTCTCTCTGTCAAATAAATAAAATCTTAAAAAAAAAAAAAAAGAAAATGAGGATATAAATACTCCAGGTGTTTGATTTTAGGAACAAGGGGGCTAGGTGATTAAATTATTATTTTAAAAGGCTTTCATTAGAAAAGAACAAGTATTTCTCATGTAACTTTCATATCAGAGTTTATAGTGAAGTTATGATGCCCTGCCCATAAAAATTGAGCAAACAAGTCGTACTGACCCAGTGTCTTCTGAACATACTATTACTACCTTTTTAATCTCATTTTTCTTGAATACACTGGAGAGAGTTATCAGACACTGCAGGTGGGCTCTGATGCAAAGGATTCAAAACATACCAAACATTTATATTCACTCATTCAACAAATACATTAAATGACTCCTATACGCCAAATACTCAGGTGGGATGTTTTTCCTAACCAGCCAGACAGAATCAAAGCAACATACCGCAGAAAGGAATCAACTTTATCTGTCTGCAGACCCATGGATATGCAGCTCATCACTTAGGCTTCTATATCTAGTCCTCAGGATTCCCACCAGAGCATAGTGCCAAATTACCAAGAGATTTCTAGCTATATAAAGTACACCCAGTACCAATAAATGATTTATAGACTTGAACTGATGAATTATTTTCCTATTTGACAGGCCAGGGAGGCAATTTAACTGCCTTTATAAACCACCAGTGATGAATCATAATGACATAAGGAATTGCTGGACAGGAAAAGGCTACTCTCCTTAACATCCTTGTCCTCAGGACTCATTTCCACCTCAGCTTTGTCTCAGTAGCCTTTGCTCTTGGCTTACACATCATAAAAATGTCTTGCTGGCTACAAAAGCTCATTTACATAGACAATGATATTTGCTCTGACCACCTTAATTGACAAATTATTCCACATGATTGCATCTCTTTGAATGAAAAAGTTTGGCCTCAAATACCTATGAATGTATCCTTGTGCTTGAATTTGTTATAGCCCCTGGTTAACTTCCTATTTTTTTAAAATTCATCCCCTGTAAATAAAACACCCTATTAAAAATAGAAATTCATCTTAAAGTACTGGTTCGACTGTTTTCTTGTGGCAAAATGGCTGTGAGGTCATCTTTGCAAGCCTTCCAGTTATAATGATGAAAATGGTGCTAATCATAATAATTAATATCATTTATTGAATACTTACTATTTCCTAGACACCATTCTAAGTGATTTTCATATATTTTCTTCACTCTACACAGTCACACATTCCTATTCTGTATGGGGAAAAAACTGAAGTTCAGAAGAATAAATTATTTTTCTCAAAGTCACACAGCTGTTGTTATACTAAGGATTTGAATCATGTTTTTCTGATTCCGAAGCAAAGTCCAAGGGAGCAAATCAAGTTTTCAGTTTTCCACAGGTCTTCTCTAAGAATCAAATTCTTTGTTTAGGTAAAATTCCTTAGAAATGGCTTCCTCTAGATATTTTTCTCAGCAAAAGATCTTATCCATCTCCACATAAGAAAATTTGTTATAGTCAAATCAGATTGTTGTACTAGGAACAATATATAGCTCTGTAAGGATTTACTAGTGGAAGGGGCTCAGGCTTTGAAAAAACAACCACCACCACCTGAACCTAACTCTAGTGCTTTTATTTAGTTACAGTAGAACACTGAAAAAAATTACTAAACTTCCCTGAATTTCAACTTCAACATTGGTAAAGTGGGGCTAAAATGACAATACCTCTCAGGATTTTGACATGCTTAAATGAATCCTATATGGGAAATCTTAGTGCTTGCCTCTTAGCACCATAATTGTATATTGTATTTAAATTTTAAGGTAAACCTTTACATGGGAAACAACAGACTGTGAAGGACATTAATCTAATTGATGAGACAAAACCTATACCAAGTACTTCAAGAAAATTAATTATAAATTAGTGTCAAACAGTGTGGTGAAAGCTTTTGCAAAGTTGCCAAGGGAATTTAGGAGAAAGAAACGGGTGACTATAAATGAGATTAATCTGTGAAGGCTTCATGGAAGAAGTACTGAAGTACAAATGTGTCACGGCAAATGGGAGTGAAAGAGCATGAAGCAGGCAAGCAAGCAGGAAAGAAAGTAACTAGGGGCATTTGTTGAGCACTGTTTTGTGCAGAAATCATGTAGGTAGTTTTTAGCTGGTTTCTTTAAGAGCAAGGTTTTGGAACAAATGTGGGTATGAATCTTAACTCCACCACTTACTATATGTGTGATCATAAACAAGTAACTTATCGCCTCTGAACTTCCCTTTCTTCCCTTATAAAATAAATATCTCCAAACTTTCAAGGTTGTTGTGAACTTTGACTGACTGTATGGGACAATACCTGACCCAATAAATGGTTATTCTCTGAGCATCTGCTCCATTCTATTGGATCTGGTTCATAACGAATCTTCTACCATATCAAGTTCCTAGTTTTCAACCTCTAGAAGGGTGGCTTGATAGAATAGTCTTGGCTTGCTCAAACCACTACTTTCAGGTTGGAGGAGAGCAAGGTAGCTGAGACTTTCACAGATGAACATATTGGACCTAGGAAACTGTGTTCATGAATCTTAGAGGTCTATACCCCTAGGAGTCACACTGCAATTCCTCCCCAATAACCCCCTCCCCTACCCTAATTCAAGTCAGAGGAGTCAGCCAAGGAGTCAATGATCACCTCAGGTGATGGAAGAGAGCCACTGGAGCAGAACTGACCTGGATTGGGCACGTTTGCCATATCCTGTTGCCATGTGCTCTAACTTGCTCACCCTCAGCCCTCCAAGCTTGTCTCCTGCATAGCTACTTAAGAAACAAACACACAGGAATGAATGTTCTCACACTCCAGAGAAACTTTGCAGAGAAACAAGACCAGCTTTCTGCTAATGGGATAGTTAATAGTATTTGTTTATCTCCCTATAAGGCATAGAAACATGCAAACATTTTCCTAGGACAGAGACTGGAAATATCTTTGACCTTGTCTGTCACCAACAGGGTTAACAGATAGTCTTATATCATAGGTTGAGGCAGGGAGAGAGAAATAGGGGGTGAAGGAAAGACAAAACAACAGAAGCAGTAAAGGAAGGGGCAAAAATCACTCCTTAGACCGATACTGAAGGCCTTCCTTCCCACTAAGTCTAAGCAGACTTTTATTTTCTCCTAGTCACCCAAGGCCATGAGTAGAGTTGACCTTGTTTCTAGAGGGAGCAAGCAGCCACATGCAGGGTATAAACTGTGACAGTCTGGGAAAGGTCCCCCACAGGCACTGCAAAGCTGCCAGAAATTCCCACCATTAGTCATGCCTATGAGTTACAGAATTGAAATATCTATTAAACTACAAATATGTTAGCTGTAAAGGGAAACATTTTGGGTCATTGTTGGTCAGTAATTCTTTATCTCTTTGAGGAACTAGATTAGCCCCAGCAGAAAACAAGGATCTGAGGAGATGGGCTACATAAAAGACAGGGCAGTAGGACATTTAAAAGAGAGAAGGGACAAAGATGTCATTCACAGTGGGCTGGGTAGGCTAGGAAAGGCCAGGGTCACCCAAGAAGGGAGAGGGAGTCCTAGGAGGAAAGGCAAAGGAGCTGCTACCAGCCAGTTTCGGTCATGAGATTTTTGCACCTGCAACTGTGCAAAAGAACAGTCAATTATGAAATGCAGTCAGTCATGTGAAAGTTTCCTCAATGTGGCCAAGAACTATTGACTGCTGAGGGCTTTTCTCATTAAGTCACACAGTATAAACGAGATACATTCACATGATAATCAGGACACAAACATTCAGATCATATTAACTTGATGCTCAGAACATGAAGGAGAGAGAACACATGCTAATGATTTTCCCCCCCATCAGTGCTCCACACTGCATCGCTTCAGGGCAGTTTCAAGGTGGGTGATTTATCCCCAGGGCTTTTCATTTATCTGTAACATTTGAGACCAACTTGCTTCATCACCTAAATGCTCTTCTCTGTAAAGTGATCAATTTGTCAATACCCCTCCTGTAGTATTACATCAGTAAATTGCACCCTTCACTCTCTGCTTGGATCGACCAGTCTGTTGGATGGTGTGATTAAGATGGCTTCTGAGTTCTGTTCTCAGTTTGTCTATTAACTGCTTTCCAGAGCACTTATGTTTTTTGTTTTGTTTTGTTTTCTCCACTCACTGCTGGGGACAGAAATGGTAGAGCAGAATCTGAGCCAGTCACATAGCCATTCACTTGTTTAAAAGTGGTACTGAACCAAACTCTTTAAGGAAAAGGCCAAAAAAAGGCAGTCGCCAAACTGAATTCAGCATATAGACATGTTTTACTTAGTCCAGACAGTGATGAACAAATCACAGACTTCCACATAAAAATCCAGATTTCTATAATCTCTTCAAAAATAAGAGGGTCTAGCAGTATTGGATCCTTAAGTTCACATGACAACAGCTAGGGCTGAGTCATGCTGCTAGTACTTTCCAACTTGCCTCTCCATGTTACTTACATACCCAATTCAGGTACATGCCTTGCCTGGCTTCTAGAAGCATTTGAATATTGATTAGAGTATCAACTTTTTGCTGGTTTGGATTCAGCTATCAGCAGTAAATGATTTTCCTTTTATAGATAGAATGAATCACAGCTATTTCTTCTTTAAGCCAAAACCATGGGTTGGCAAGTGAACATTTTATATAACAGGTTATTTCAGGGATCCTTAAACCTGAGCGCTGAAGTCTCCAATTTTGGAGTCCTTCTGACGATGCATCTCCTCTTTTTCTGGCCTAGAACCCAGGATTAAGGGATTAAGGACAGAGTAACAATGGGATATGATAAGAAAAAATACTGTATTAGTAATAAGAAGATGGGGGTTCTAGTCGGAGCCATGCCATTCACCAGCCGCCACCCTAGGGCAAATGGTTTAGACTGAGTCATAGTTTACTCTGGTGGAGGTAGATTATGTTATGTGATCATACAAGTTTAGGAAATGTCCTAAGCTCTATCTCACCCTCCTTTTAGAAAACTATAATACATATTAGAATATGATATGCACTAAGATGCCCTGAAATGACTTGCAAAAAATAAATGTTTAACTTTGGTCTAATAGATAAACAGATTGCCACAGAACCTTTCTCCAACCCCTCCTCTCCTTTCCTTTCTCTCTTCCAGAAATAGTTATTATCATTTCTTAGAATTGGAAAAGTTTAGAGGAGGAGCAAGACAGCGGAGGAGTAGGAGGCCTAATTATCCTCGGGTCCCAGGAGTTCAACTAGATAGTGATCAAACCATTCTGAACATCTACAAACTCAACAGAAGATCAAAGAGAAGAAGAGCAGCAATTCTAGGAACAGAAAAGCGACCACTTTCTGGAAGGTAGGACATGGGGAGAAGTGAATCTGAGGTGATATATGGGAAGATAGACCATGGGGGAAGGGGTGGGCTCCCAGCAAGCAGTAGAGCAGTGGAGCACAAAATCTTTTAGAACTCTGCTCTGAAAAGCGCTCCCTGGCACCGTGTGAGGTAACCCGACAGCATGGAGAATCCCTAAAGCTGCTGCTTTATCCGATGCTTGGGTTAGGCATCTGCAACCTGCAAAGAAGGTGTCACTGCAGACTTCTGCATGACGTGTGGGTCTGCGCTTCCTGTGTGGGTGTAGACTCGACAGCATCTGGGCAGAGACAACCTGTCACGAACCCACAACAGTCGTGGTTTCTGTGGCGCT
Organism: Spilogale gracilis; assembly: GCA_004023965.1. Taxonomy (NCBI): domain Eukaryota; kingdom Metazoa; phylum Chordata; class Mammalia; order Carnivora; family Mephitidae; genus Spilogale; species Spilogale gracilis. Next base: position 13,021 of record PITA01010299.1, read on the forward strand.
GGAGTGAAGCGACAAGCGGGGGCTTTGGGCGCCATTCTGACTAGCGGCTATGGGTACGCACCACCTATGAGAAGTGGCAGAGTACAGGGTAAAATACAGAAAGAGTCTGTGTGTCCTGCATCATCCAGAGGGGAACTAACTAAGGCTTCTCTCTGAGACGGGGGTCTGGCCACAGACATCTTACTTTGCCCTGACTTTCCGAAAAGCTGCAAAAAGTTGCAAAAGATCAAATCCTCCAGAGAACAAGAGCCTGAAAACCCCGTTGCCATAGAGCCCAGTCCCTTGAAAGGGGGCGGAGAGACTCAGCCACTGACTGAAAAACAAGGTGCCAGGCCCCTCCCCCAGAAGGTAAGCCAGAAGAACAAGAGGACAACACCAAAGGGTCTCCATAAAACTGTAAAACATCAAGGGGGAAAAAACAATATGTTGAGCTCCTGGTACTACCCTAAAAGCTGTATGTTTTATAGATACAGCTTTTCATTTATTTTCTTTTTAACATTTAATTTTTAATTTTTAAATTTCATTTTAAATTTCAAATTCATTCTCACAGTTTTGTTCTTTTATTTTCCAACCCACTTATTACAAAGTGATACTTAATACAACACCCCATAATAACTTTTTACCTTGAACTTTTTTCAGACACATATCTGTGTTTTTTCTTGTTGTTGTTTTGTTGTTGGTGGTTTTCTTGTTTCATTTGGGGTTTTTTTCTGTTTTCTTTTCTTCTTTCCTCTATTCTTTTTTCTTTTAAACATATATATTGATATAAGCTTCAAGGTAATCCTTCATTCCTATTCAATACTACCCCTATATATAAACCAGCTATAATTTCTCTATATCTCTAGAAAGTGGAGTCCTCTAACAATAACAACAAAACACACCCAGGAGGAACCTCCTTGCCCACAATGAGGATTCGTACTTACCTTCTCATTCTATTCTTCAGTCAGTGTTTCTGTGTAATTGTTTTTGCCTTTGTAATATATAAATACTGTTCTTGGGGGTCGTTTGGATTGGCTTTAGCTTTTTGATTTCTTCAAATTTCTTTCACTTTTGACAGTCTTTTTCTTTAGTCTTTTGTAGTTTTGTACCATATAAATCCTGCCATTGGGGCCCATTTTGGCTGGGTTATTTCTTGCTTCTTTTCCTTTTTTTCTCTCTCTTTTTTCTTTCTACTTCCTTTTCGGTGGTGAATTCTGATTGCTCCAAAATCTTCCAATAAGCAGTTCACCTGGAGCTTGGTTGACATATTCAGCTATACATCCCCTCAACCACCCATCACCAAAATGACTAGGGGAAGGAACAACCAACAGAAGAAAAACTCAGAGACAGCAACCTCTGTCACAGAACTACTGTATATGAACACAACAATGACAGAAATGGAATTCAGGGTAGCAATCATCCAAACAATGGCTAAGTTTGAAAAGAACATTAGTGACAAGATAGAAGCTGTAAGAGCAGAACAAAAAGCCAAAACTGGCAGAGGGTAAAAAGACTATTAATGAGATCCAATCTAATTTAATTACACTAACAGCTAGGGTAGGTAAAGCTGAAGATCACATTAGTGAATTAGAAGACAAATGGATTGAGAAGGAAGAGCAAGAGAAGTCTTGGAAAAAACAGCTAAAATCCCATGAAAATAGAATTAGGGAAATAAATGATGCCATGAAATGCTCCAATATCAGAATTATTGGAATCTCTGAGGAGTTGAGAGAGAGAGAGGCCTAAAAGATATAGCTGAACAAATTCTGGGAGAAAATTTCCCTAACCTGGGGAATGAAACAAGTGTTTGTATCCTTGCAGACAGGACACCCCCCAAGATCAAAGAGGCTAGAAAAAAATCCAGGCACATAACTGTGAAATTCATGAATCATAAATTCAAAGAATATGTCTTAAGGGCAGCTAGGGAGAAGTGATCCCTATGTACAGAGGGAGGACCATCAGAATAATGTCAGACGTATCCACAGAAACCTGGCAAGCCAGAAAGGGCTGGCAAGAAATATTCAGGAAATTACATGAAAAAAATATGCAACCAAGAATAATGTACCCAGGAAGGTTGACTTTCAAAATGGAAGGAGAGATAAAGAGTTTCCAGGATGGGCAGGGTCTAAAATGCCAGAAGCCAGCCCCAGCAACAGTTAGGGTCCAAGGGTGAGAGAAGGCGTCGGCGGTGAGATCAAACTCAAAGATGGTGTAGGGATCTCCTGAAAACATTGTTCTCAGGGTTCTTTATTTATAGCAGAGAGTTACATATTTTTTCAGATGGAAACCATATGATCAAAGAGTTTCTTTAAGTGATGGATCATCAATCTTGAGTGACAATAGTGACAATAGTGCTTTTGAGGGTCCTTGCAAAAACAGGACGTGCCTTGTGCCTTTGAAGGTCTCACACAACAAAATGGGATGTGCCTATTTCTTTGAAGGGTCCATACAATAAAACAGGATGTGCCAATTATATACTAATCTATAGACTGATCGATCACAGGCAGGCATGTCCTGAGCAACAGATGGTTCCTGCAAATCCTTATCTTATTAGAATGTTTTACTTCCCCCCAGCATAGGGAAGTGAATGAATGGTCACACAAACAGGAGGTTGCAATATCTAAGCTATTTAGGTTAGTAAAGATTTCACTAAGTTTTAAAGTATGTTGTGCCCCCATAATCCTACAATTATTAAGCTTCATAAGGATTGGCATGGCTCTCCACACCTTGGATGATGGCTTGCCCAAGTGCACACCCCAGGGACACAAAGGACATATTGCCCCAGCCCACAGGTCACATGGTTTCGCAGATTCTTGGTGGGGAAAACCTGGAGGGACTTTTATCCACATTCACAGGTACCTCCACCAAAGTTTTTGGTGGCTTGCAGCATGGCAGAGGGGCAGATCACACCGCCCCTGACACTAAAAGATTTTTGACTGCCAAGCCAGCACTACAAGAAATATTAAGGGGGGGGTATTTCTATAAAAGAGGAATAAACTCGAGATAGACACAGAACAGAAATTTATACAGGGAATCTATAGAAACATGAACTTCACAGGCAAAATGATGTCAATAAGAACATACCTATCAATAATCACTTTCAATGTGAATGGCCTAAATGGTCCAATAAAATGGCACAGGGGTGCAGACTGGATAAAAAAACAGGACACATCCATATGCTGTTAACAAGACACATTTTGAATCTAAAGACACTTCCAGACTCAAAGTGAGGGGATGGAGGATCATCATTCATGCGAACGAACGGACCTCAAAAGAAAGCCAGGGTAGGGATTCTCTGTCAGGGACGGTGCCCCTCCGGCCATGCCCAAGCCACCAGAAAACTTTGGTGGAGGTACCTGTGAATGTGAACGAAAGCCCCTCTGGGCTTTCCCCCACCTAGAATCTGGAAAGCCACATACCCTGTGGGTCAGGGCAATATGTCCTTTGTGTGCTTATTCAAAACATATAGTTCCATTCAATCCTCCTCCCGTAGGTAATCATATCTCTGTATCTCTTATCTGTATTTCTTGATCCCTGTGCCTCAATGGTCTCAACTTCTGTGAGTTTAAGCAATCATTCTGTACCCTGCAGTAACAATACTAATCCTGTCTCTAGGGCGGGTGCAAAAGCAGTTAAAGATTTAACTGCACCACCCAACTTCCTCACATTTAAATAATAAAAGACTGGGGCCCCTGTCAGTCAAGAGAGACAAAGGCAGAAACAGCAAGAGAGCCTTAGAGGAGAGAGCCAAGGAGCTGGCAAACAGTAAGAGAGCCAGCAAAGAGACAGAAGCAATGCGAGGAGAGAGCAAAAAGCCAAGAGAGACAGAAGAAGAGAGAGAAGTAGAGCAAGAGGGCCAAACCAGAGCTAGAGAGCTAGAGCTAGAGAGCCAATGCTAAAAAGCCAGAACGTGCGCCTGAGCCTGCTTCATAGGTCTCTCCTGACTGACCTCGGGTCTGTCAGCTTGCATTAGATTCCTGTGTCCGAGTCATTATTAATTCGCCCGCCAGATATCCCGCGGTTCAGGACCCACATCTCTGCCAAGGCTGGCCCCCGGCGACAATTCTCATATCAGACAAATTAGATTTCCATCTAAAGACTGTAGTCAGAGACACAGAAGGACACTACATCATTCCTTAAGGGTCTGTACACCAAGATCTAACAATTGTAAATATTTATGCCACCAACATAACCAGCCAACTACATAAACCAACTGTTAAGCAAAATAGTCTTATGGATACAAATACATTAATTATAGGAGATCTTGGTTTTTCAAAGATTTTATTTATTTATTTGACAGAGAGAGAAATCACAAATAGGCAGAGAGGCAGGCAGAGAACGAGGGGGAAACAGGCTCTCTGCTCAGATCTAACAATTGTTAGATCTTGGTGTACAGACCCTTAAGGAATGATGTAGTGTCCTTCTGTGTCTCTGACTACAGTCTTTAGATGGAAATCTAATTTGTCTGATATGAGAATTGTCGCCGAGCAGAGAGCCTGATGTGGGACTCGATCCCATGACCCTGAGATCATGACCTGAGCAAAGGCAGAGGCTTAACCCTCTGAGACACCCAGGGGCCCCAACTATAGGAGATCTTAACACACCACTTAGCAATGGACAGATCATCTAAACAGAAAGTCAACAAAGAAACAAGAGCTTTGAATCACACATTGGAACAGATGGATCTTATAGCATTATTCAGAACATTCCACCCCAAAACAGCAGAATACTCATTCTTCTCAAATGTACATGGAACATTCTCCAGAATACACCATATACTAGGTCACAAATCAGGGCTCAATAAATACCAAAAGATTAGGATTATTCCTTGCATATTCTCTGACCACAATGTGTTGAAACTAGAACTCAACCACGAGAAAAAGTTCAGAAGGAATTCAAACACTTGGAAACTAAAGACTATCCTGCTCAAGAATGTTTGCATCAACCAGGAAATCTAAGAGGAACTTAAACATTTATGGAAACCCCCAATGAAAATGAAGATACATTGATTCAAAACCTGTGGGATACAGCAAAGGCAGTTCTAAGGGGGAAATACATAGCCATCCAAGCCTCACTCAAAAAAATAGAAAAAATAGAAAAATCCCAAATACACCGACTCTCATTACAACTTAAAGAACTGGAAAATCAACAACAAATTAAGCCAACCCCACACACAAGATAGGAAATAATTAAGATTAGAGCAGAGATTAATGAATTAGAAACTAGAGACACAGTAGAACACATCAACCAAGCTAGAAGCTTGCTCTTTGAAAGAATTAATATTGATAAACCATTGGCCAAACTAATCCAAAAGAAAAAGGGAGAAGACTCAAATTAATACAATTATGAATGAAAGAGGAGAGATCACAATTAACACCAAGGAAACAGAGACAATCATCAGAAATTACTATCAACAGTTATATGCCAATAAGTTAAACAACCTAGAAGATATGGGTGCATTCCTGGAAACCTATAAACTTCCAAGACAGGAAGAATTTGATAATCTGAATAGACCTATATCTAGTAATGAGATTGAAGCACTGATCAAAAACCTCCCAAAAAACAAGAGCCCAGGACCAGACGAATTCCCTGGGGAATTCTACCAAACATTCAAAGAAGAAATAATACCAATTCTCCTTAAGCTGTTTCAAAAAATAGAAGCAGAAGGAAAATTTCCAGACTCTTTCTATGAAGCCACTCTAATCAAAGAAGAAATAACACGTATTCTCCTGAAGCTATTTAAAAAAAATAGAAACAGAAGGAAAATTTCCAGACTCTTTCTAAGAAGCCACTCTAATCCCCAAGCCAGACAAAGACCCCATCAAAAAGGAGAACTTCAGACCAATATCCCTGATGATATGGATGCCAAGATACTTAACAAGATCCTTGCTAACAGGATCCAACAGTACATTAAAGAGATTTTCCACCACAACCAGGTGAGATTTATCCCTAGGAAGCAAAGGTGGTTCAGCATTCGAAAAGCAATCAACATGATAGAACAAATCAGTAAGAAAAGAGAAGAATCACATGGTCCTCTCAAATGATGAAGAAAAAGCATCTGACAAAATACAACATCCGTTCCTGATTAAAACTCTTCAAAGTATAGGGATAGAGGGAACATCCCTCAATCTCTTAAACTCTATCTATGAAAAACCCACAGCAAATATTATTCTCAATGGGGAAAAACTGAAAGCCTTCCCACTGAGAGCAGGAACAAGACAAGGATGTCTACTCTCACCACTATTATTCAACATAGTGTTAGAAGTCTTAGCAACAATAATCAGACAACAAAAAGAAAATGTATTCAAGTCAACTTGAATTGACTTGAATTCAAGAAGAAGTCAAACTCTCTCTCTTCACAGATGACATGATACTCTATATGGAAAACCCCAAAGACTCTACCACCAAAACTACTAGAACTCATACAACAATTCGGTAATGTGGCAGGATACAAAATCAGTGCACAGAAATCAGTTGTGATCTTATACACTAATAATGAAAATATAGAAAGGAAAATCAAAGAATTGATTCCATTTACTATAGCACCAAAAACCATAAGATGCCTAGTAATAAACCTAACCGAAGAAATTAGGGGTCTTTACTTGAGGAACTACAAAACACTCATGAAAGGAATTGTAGAAGACACAAAAAGATGGAAGAGCATTCCATGCACATGGATTGGAAGAATAAACATTGTTAAAATGTCTATACTGCCCAGAGCAATCTATACATTCAATGCCATTCTGATTAAAATTCCACCAACATTCTTCCAAACATTGGAACAAACAATCCTAAAATTTATATGGAACCAAAAAAGACCCCAAATTGTTAAGGAATTGTTGAAAAAGAAAACAAGATGGGGGCATCATGTTACCTGATTTCAAGCATTTTTACAAAGCGGTGATCACCAAGACAGCATAGTACTGCCTAAAAACAGACAAATAGACCAATGGAACAGAATAGAGAGTCCAGATATGGACCCACAAATCTATGGTCAAATCATCTTTGACAAAGCAGAAAAAAATATCCAGTGGAAAAAAGACAGTCTCTTCAATAAATGGTGCTGGGAAAATTGGACAGCTACATATACAAGAATGTAGATAGATCATTCTCTTACACCACACACAAAGATAAACTTTAAATGGATAAAAGACCTCAACGTGAGGCAGGAAATCTATCAAAATCCCAGCAGAGAACATAGGCAGTAACCTCTTCAACATCGGCCACAGCAACTTCTTTCAAGACACGTCTAAAAAGGCAACGGAAACAAAAGCAAAAATGAACTTTTGGGACTTGATCAAAATAAAAAGCTTCTGCACAGCAAAGGAAACAGTCAATAAAACAAAAAGGCAACCCATGGAATGGGAGAGGATATTTGTAAATGACACTACAGACAAAGGGCTGAAAACCCCGATCTATAAAGAACTCCTCAAACTCAACAACCAAATTAAGATCATCACATCAAAAAACGAGAAGGAGACATGAAGAGGCATTTCTCCATAGAAGACATACAAATGGCTAACAGACACATGAAAAAAATTTCATCATCACTAGCTATCAGGGAAATTCAAATCAAAACCACATTGAGATACCACCTTACACCAGTCAGAATGGCCACAATTAACAAGACAGGAAACAAGTGTTGGAGAGGCTGTGGAGAAAGGGGAACCCTCTTACACTGTTGGTGGGAATACAAGTTGGTGGAGCCACTTTGGAAAACAGTGTGCAGATTCCTTAAAAAAATTAAAAATAGAGCTACCCTATGACCCTGCAATTGCAGTACTGGGTATTTACTCCAAAGATACAGATATAGTGAAAAGAAGGGCAATATGTACCCCAATGTTCATAGCAGCAATGGCCACAATCGCCAAACTGTGGAAAGAGCCAAAGTACCCTCCAACAGATGAATGGATAAAGATGTGGTACATATATACAAGGAATATTACGCCTCCATCAGAAAGGATAAATACTCAACTTTTGCAGCAACATGGACTGGATTGGAAGAGATTATGCTGAGTGTAATAAGTCAAGCAGAGAAAGTCAAGTATCATATGGTTTCACTTACTTGTGGTGCATAAGGGGTAATATAGAGGACAGTAGGAGAAGGAAAGAAAATGGGAAGTGGGGTAAATTGGGGAGGGAGACTAAACATAAGAAACTTTGGACTCAGAAACAAACTGAGGGTCTTGGAGGGGAGGGGGTAGAGGGATGGAAAAGCCTGGTGGTGGGTATTGATGGCACATATTTCATGGAGCACTGGGTGTGGGGCATAAACAATGAATCTTGGAACACTGAAAAAATAATAAAAAATTAAAATTTAAATTTAAAAAAATGGAAAAGTTTAGAAACACTGTTTGAAACACTATTTTTTCCTAACAACAACAACAAAAACTCACAGGTTCCAAAGGGAACAAAATTCTGTCTCTGACTGCTTTCAGAGTCACCTTAAGGAACCTGAATCCTGGGCACCTGGGTGGCTCAGTGGGTTAAAGCCTCTGCCTTCAGCTTAGGTCATGATCTCAGGGTTCTGGTATCCAGGCCTGCATAGGGCTCTCTGCTCAGTAGGGAGCCTGCTTCCCCCTCTCTCTCTGCCTGTCAAATAAATAAATAAAATCTTTTAAAAAAAGAAACCTGAATCCTGTGGTTCTTGTTGCACAGAGTAGTCACTGATTTATGTGTAGACTACTCTTTACCAACTGAATCAACATTGTTTAACTAGACTGTTCTCCATCGCTTAACTTCTGCTAGCTTGAAATCATTATAATAACTGCAATGAACCTTACTGGAATTCATTTTTTTCTGAATATGGATTTTCATATTAATAGTGCCATTTGACACCAAAATATGAACCTTGGCAAATTTCATCTTCTGTACATTCTTGCTTTTCTTGGAACCATACTCTTTCTTGTTTCTCTCCTGGCACCATCCTAAGCTCAAATTCTGTGTCGCATTCCCACTGATCTAATCTAAGGTACTCACTGGGAGCTATAAGAACTAGGCTCCAAAATGTCAAGTGTATCCTTTTTAGTGGTATCCAAATTCCAACAGGAAATTTTAAAGAGTTAATGTCCAGAAAGGAAATTATAGTAGAATAATGAGCATTATGATGAATATTTTGACATATTTTCAATGTATGTAATATATATCTGGTGAATGAAATTATATGGTTTTGCTTGGTGGTGTTTAAAAAGTTATATTTGAGAGTCAGAAAGACCTAGATCATATCCATGCTCTGCCAATTACAAAATATGTGACCCAAGACACATCACTTCATCTAAATTTTCTTCCTCAATAAAATGGGGACGGTAGTAGTATCTACTCTTATATGGTTGTTCTGGGGATTAAGTGATAAAATGAATGAAAAACTCTAAGCATAATGTCTGTCACGTAGTGAGCTCTCAATAGATATTAGCTCTCTGGTGCACCTATTAAGATCATTATGTATTTGTCGGCTTACAGATCACTCCTTCTGTTATATTATCATTACTCAGAATGTCCATTCTGTTTCTTCTCCCAACTCTCCACCATATCTCCACATTTCTCTATTTTTCCTAAACCCACTTTCAACCCAATGTCTCCACATTAATAGTAGAGTCATAAAGAAACAAAGAGTCAGGACCAGGAAAAGCCTGATTTCAAGCCTGATGTGAAATTATTCCCTCTGTGTGTAAATAGCAGCCATTTTCTACACCAGAGAAAGGTTATTCTAATAAGCTATGCAGTCTCAACAACACTACAATAATGCACTACAGTTAATTATAACTTGGCAAAGTGAAATTAAAAGCACTTACTGAAGCCATGCATTTGAGCATCTTCACCAAAAACGATCCCAGTTCCCACTCTGTAATTTTACCAAGCTTTGTACGTCAAGATTTGTGTTGCTACTATTGCTTAGTAGTAACCTAGCAGCAAATCCTTGAAATATATCCATAGAATAAACCTCTCTTTCTAGCCACAGCATTTAGACAGAAATGGATTAAGAGATTATCCTAACATGTGAAGAGTCCCAAATCTGAAACTCTACAGCTGTTTACAATAATCAGGAGGATGGGTATTATTTGCATAGTCACCAAAGAACAGGTTAGCGTTTTTTTTCTAAATAGCCAAGTACACTTCTAAAAAGCTGAATAAAATCATGCATTTGTGAATGATTTGCCAGGTGAATGGTGAATTATCTTCCAAATACAGTTAATTAGCACTGCCTTCCTGCTTGTGTTCATTTTGGGAAGCCCCTATAATTAATGTCTGTCTTTGACCTTCTCAAGGCAGACAGTCTCCTCTAATCCCAGGAGACCCTATTGCATTATCTTTCCTATCTTCTCCCATTCCTTGTCTTCTTCCATTATCACCTGTTCTACATTCTCACTATCATCTAATCAACACTCCCTTCTCTTCTTACCATTTCAACTAGCCCTCTACACAAAATTCAATGTGAGAATAAAGGGAAAATATCTCTAAAATTACAAAGAGCTACCTAAAATGTGCTGTGTTAAATAAAATTGTTAGCTGTTGGTGTCTTTGACAAACGACCTAACCACACTAATGTACATGTCTATTTGTTGTTATACCCTTCCCTATTCATCCACATTCTCAGAAAAAATAAAAAGAAACACCCATAACATCACACAAGTCTGCAATAATTTATATATTAAAAGTGTTCCAGAAATGTTGCATTTAAATCAAATCCTATACTAATGCAGCAGGAAAGCTGGATATTTAAAGGAATCCTAGGACAAATCCTTTTAAATGGAAAAAAAAACATTTCATAAAACTAATGATTACCTTCTAATTCATCAGTTTTGAATATCTGAATCTTGTTATAACTGATCTATTTAAAACAAATAGCACCTATACACTTAAAAAAACCACCTGCTTTACTGAAGGAATATTTCTCAGATTTATAAATAAAAAAACAGAAAATAACCTTAAAATTTTGATAAACGTTAAAATTTGCATACTTACAATATATATATTTAAAGAACCTCTCTCTACATAATTTTGTAATTAATCAATCCTATTAGTTTATATTGAAATTCCTATCCCATGACTGCATATTGCTAAACTGAAAACAAGCATGAAGGTGTTATTTTTAAATAATCCCAGCCTTATATTTTGAATTACGAGAGGACAAGCTGTTTAGTCATTTTGTAATATTAAACATGCAAATCACAATATAACTTATATAAAAGTGCAAATTAGGGGCAATTGGGTGACTCAGTCAGTTAACAGTCTTCCTTGGGCTCATGTCATGATCCCAGAGTCCTGGATCAAGCCATACATCGGGCTCTCTTCTCAGAGGGGAGCCTGCTTCTCCCTCTGCCCCTCCCCCTGCTCATCCTTTCCCTCCATCTATCTCTTTTTCTCTTTCTCTCTCAAATAAATAAACAAAACCTTTAACAAGTGCAAATTAAAACTAAATCTTCACAAAGCAACCTCTTAAACTGTTATTCCAAGAGACCATTTTGCTTCTACATCAAGCATAACATTTGAAGTAGGTTGATAAATACAAAACCTGGATATCTTCTTATAGGAATGATGATCACTGACCCAAGGATAATTTTGAATTATTTTTTCTCCATCATGTGATACATACTCAGTACATTTTTTACTCAAATAGTAAATGAAAAATTACTGTTTCAGTGGTTGAGGCTACTTTATACCCACATTCCCTTGACAAATTTCCTTGGATTTATCGTTTCATGACAGCTATTAGGAAGTTAGGTAAAACAATTTGAGGCCTATGGAAATGAGTTTGGTGTGTGTGTATGTGAACTAACATACCCACAAGAAAATCAGACCTGTGACTGACTTCTTTAGCATTATTCTCTTAGCTACTATTTCTCAAAACATAATCCTTGAAAGGCATACAACAGAATTACCTGGGAAAAAGGCAAGTTCCAACTTTTACTGATATAATGAATTTAAACCTGGAGGAGAGAGATGGAACCCGTATTTAAAGAACCTCATCTTCATCCTACCTGTGTTCTTCCACATAATTCTGAAATGCGTTAAAGTTTGAAAATCTCTGGGAAGTAGAGTTGAGGTGAAATTTTAAATGTATAGTTCAACTATACTAAAAGTTTAGGGAGGGCGCCTGGGTGGCTCAGTTGGTTAGGCGACTGCCTTCAGCTCAGGTCATGATCCTGGAGACCCGGGATCGAGTCCCACATCGGGCTCCCTGCTTGGCAGGAGGCCTGCTTCTCCCTCTCTCACTCCCCCTGCTTGTGTTCCCTCTCTGGCTGTGTTTCTCTATGAAAAGAATAAAATCTTAAAAAAAGTTTAGGGAAAGTGAATTAACACCACATAAAATACCCAAAAGTAGTATCTCTAGCTCTGCTTTTCCAGAATCTAAAAAGAAACTAAAAAAGTAAATGTACTATCACCATAACCCATTAGATGGGAGCATAAAAGAGGTTTGGTGTTAACTTTATTCTGGTCCAATGTAAAACCCAAGCCAAATGCTATAATATTACAAATTTTAGTAAATAATTCCTAATGCAGGTGTTCTGCAAACAGCTGATAAGGATTTTGTGACTGTGGTCAAAGTGATGATACTGTAGGGATTTGTACATGGTCAGGTCACTTATTAATAATGTATAACTGCTTGATTGACTTTTCTCCTTGAATGAGACAGGAAGTTTAGTTCACATTGAGGAAATCAGAAATCAACCAAAAGCAGATCTTTCCTATCTGGATTTGGCTCTATCTGGTATTTATTGTGAAAGCTCATAGGGGAAAGGACATGCAATACTAATAAAAAGAATAATTCAAACCTCCACAGAAGTTACTCTGCACACTCAAACTAAGTAGAACTGTCATGTATTGGGGTAGAAAATGAACTAATGTATATGTATATTAGTTTCTAATAAAATATTTTTAGAAATATGTATTTATGTATTTGAAACAGAGAGAGTCAGAGAGATGGACAGAAGGAGAGTGTACAGCAGGGAGGGGCAGAGGAAGAGAGAGAGAAAAACTTAAGCAGACTCTGTGCTCAGCATGGAGCCTGATGTGGGGCTCAGTCTTAACAAGCCTGAGATCATGACCTGAGCTGAAACCAAGGAGTTGGACTCTTAACCGACTGTGCCATCCAGGTACCCCTCTAATAAAATATTTCTTTAATTCCTTGCGCTAACATTTAGAATTTTGCAAAAGGCAAAACTGCTGACTCTTAAGGATCACAAACGTAATTAAATATGATTAATACCAATGAACTTTGCAAATGCCATTATTAGTAGACTGATTTTAACAGTACCCCAAAAAGGTCAGATAAACATATGCAAAAAATAATATAGAAGGAAATCTGTATTCATGACATTAATGTTAATATGTTATAATTAACCAACTAGTTGATGTCAACATTACACAGTTAAACAGGTAATGCCGAAGAGCATTAGTCATAAGTTAACCAATGCAATCATAAGCACAATTGTCTGGATAATGTCGGATTTTATAATAGTTTCAGATTTCATTCACAATAAAAATTTGTGTGTGAACATTTACAGACACACACACACATCCCACATACATCTAAAACATATATAAGAAGAAAAAACTGGTAAGTTTTACTCAGGAACAATAGCAGGTAGACTTTCGCATGAAGTTTCTTAGGGTCCATCACACCCATCATCAGGGATAAATTTTATGGTATTAGGTTCTATCATATGTCTCTGAAAACTAGTATCTAACATTCTCCACCAGATCAGAATATCCTGAGTTTCTCTGTTTCATTTGGTATGAGTAGAATTACTAGTTTATATTTTATTTGTACTTCAGATTTAAAATACATATATAAACACTATTTGTTGGGATTTGTTCCATTTAAGAATCACTAGAAGAAGCAATAACATCAGTCATTTATAAGAAATTTTGTATAAATAATATTCTGAATGCAGTCCAAGGTGGTGTCATTCCAAAAGCCTAACAGAATCTCATTCTAAGGCAGGCATTACCTACAAGGAGATTCTATGTATCAACATTCTAAAGTGATTCTAGCCTATCTTTTCTGAGATAGTTAGTAGCAATCAATGATATCCTGAAGAGTTAAGAACACATCATAAAGGCCAAGAACAAATATGCAGCAAATGGTCTCATGTTCCCTAAATCAATTGTCCGTCTCCACATATAGTTTATCAATACAACTTATTAATAGTGAGCTTTCCAACCATCTGATTCATAGCCAATCCTAAATTTACCGCAAGTTCCCTCTTTGTTTTAGAAACTCTTTGCTGAAAAAAAAGAAACTCTTTCTTTCCAGAAAAAATTATATTTTTACTATGGTATGTTAGTCACCATACAGTACATCATTAGTTTTTTGTGTACTGTTTGCATACAACACCCAGTGTGCCATGCAATCTGTGCCTTCCTTAATGCCCATTACCAGGTTCACCCATCCCCCCATGCTCTTCCCTTCTAAAACCCTCCATTTGTTTCCAAATTTCATTTGCCATAATTTAGTAGAACCAATTCTTACCTGTAACTTTCAATTCAGTTGTTCGCCTTACAAGTTTTCCTTCATACTTCAGTTCACAAGTGTAATTTCCTCCATCTTCTTCTTGAACTTCTTGGATTAGAAGAGCATTTCCTTTCTGTATTATTATACTTCTCCACATTTTGGGCTTGCATTCCTGCAGAGAAAATATTTGCAAGTAAGTAAAAAATTAAAATTCTCATCAAGTCTTAGTACTGGCAAGTTAGTACTTTCACTTTTTTGTGTTCTTCTCTTTAGTTTTCAAAATATATAACTGGAGTTAAGTCAATGACCACAAAAAAATTACAAATGCATCTTACTGTGTCCAATTTAAATATCAGAAGTAGTCAGCCAAAGAGCTACCTTAAAAGCCTGATCCTAAGTGCAGAAAGTCTTTAGAGAAATTCTGCAAAAGTGGAAAAGCATTCAAATTCCCCAAAATGCAAAAAGGATATAGCAAAACCTTAAAAGTTGCTAAATGTCATTATAAACTCCTGTTTTTTTTTTCTTTTCTATTTGACAGGGATAGTTCCTAAGAGTCCTAAGGGAATGTGTTCATTTAGCAACAAAGTATACAACAAGAGAGTCTTAGGCATTACTAAAAATTCATAATAAGCTTTTACATTGGCAATACAGTCCACAATAATTTTATTAATTACGTCTTATAGTTAAAAATCAATACTAATACTTCAGAGTCTACCTTCCCATAGTCAAGAGATCCATCTGAGTGGGTAGGAGTGAGATCAAGGGTCAAGAAAATTAGATTTAAGCAGTTCTCTAGAGACATAGCTAGGTTAAATAAGGACACATTTTGTTCTAGTAATGAAAAGGAGAAATTACCCGCTCATTTTCTGAGTTCAGTGACGTATGACCAGAGAATAAGATTTGGGTTTGGAACACAATTTTTCTACATTCCTGATTGTAATGTGAAAGAGTCTTGCTACTAGGATTGGACTTCTCTAGAAAATAATGTTTAACACTTTTCCAGAGAGTGACAAAGACATAGCAATAACCAAGTATGTAAGAATATTCAGCCAATTGGCTTTGCCTTTTGGGAATTTTCTCAGACTACTTTTTAGATAAGGTTCCAGTTTGTTTACCACTCATCTCAAATGTTCAACCAAAGTGTGGCCAAAAGCTATACAAACATGAAGAGGAGGTTGTAGGGGACAGCTGTGAGGGAGTGCTGAATAAGCAAGGCAAAAATATTTTATCATCTAAATTCTGAATCTGTCAGTTAAGGCAATGAAAAAATGATTGTGAAGTCAATGATATAAATAATTATTAAGAGAACTTTTCTCTTTTCCCACTATGATATATACAACATCTCTTCTACCCCTCCTCCTCCTCACTCCCACTCCTGCCCTCCACACATACATCATAAACACTCATGTAAAGGTAGAATCAGTGTTGACTCTCAATCCCAGCTCTACATACTTGTGTACATGTATGCACATGTGTGTGTGCAAAATGATTTGATAGAATGCGTATCTATTAATAGTTTCTTACTGTAACAGATTTTTTTTTCTTTTATGACAGCAGGAATTTTGACAACAAAACACAAAAACTGGCACTTAAGTTCACAGATATAATATTTAAGAGATATGCTTACTTTATGTCCAATACAACTACCCACACACATTGTCAGAGAGTAAATAAAAGTAATACTATCTAGGGCATCTAGATATAAGTCTGCTTCACTCCCTAGGGTCTTTCCAAAGAACAGTTAAGGGTCTGTCTGAAATTATATTACATACCATGTCTGGCAAGGTTTATCACCTATATGAGATTTGCTTCTGAGTTAAACCTTGGGATATAAGGTTTCTGGGAAAATGAAGAAGAAAGTCTGAACAAAAAGAAAAAAATATAGTCCAGCTGCCACTATCGTCATACAATAATAATCCACAATTATTTTCGCATTGCTTCGAACTCTGATAGCCTGAGATTTCTAAAGAATCATTCTGAAGGTTATTAAACAAAAATATGGTCCCTCTGGGCATTTTGAGAGGAAAGGAAAATGAAAACTGAGCTGCTTCACTTTCACGTAGCAGTGATGGGGGTGGGAAAATGAGCCCACACATTCATTGTATTCAAAGACACATGACTTTCTTTTCTAATGTCATTTTTGGGGAAAGTCCATCTGCAATTAGTTCTAACCATTTTCATTTTGCCTGCACACTGATTTGATTTCTTTTTTCCCCAGGAAGTAAAATCTAAAGAGCGTACAGGAGTTAGAAAATAACCCCTGATGAAGAACACGCTGGAATCTTTACACACTCTTTAGATTGAGATAGTCCCAAGTGCTTTCCAAGTTGCCATCTAGCCTTATAAAAGATTATTTGTACCCAGTAGAGTTTTTTTTTAAATGTGGCATAGAAAAATGTTATTGTCAGGTCATCTCCACCCTTCTGGAGACAATGTAGTATAGATGAAAAGGTAAACTGCAGTCAGAGCAAGATCGCTCTAAGTCAAAATCTGGGGTTCACCCAAGTTCTGTGATATTGGTCAAATTTAAGTTCTTTAGGTATCAGTTTCTTACTCTACACATGAGGATAACATATACTACCATGTGAGCAGAGCACAGAGGCTTGCAGGATTTATTCGTTACACTCTTGTTGGGCAGCACTATATATGGTAGTCATCCAGCACAGAGAATGCTTTCTATCCCTAAACTTTCACAATCTTGGATTATGTCTCCTCCAAAACCCCAGCTCTCTTTGGCGAAAACTGGTGCTAATGGACTAATCAGATGAAAACAAATCTTCGCTAATTGGTTAACCATCCCCAGGAACATAATACTTTAACCCGCTGAAAATGTATAGCTCTTAAGAGGCCACTCCAACACTAATACTAGCAGGTGGGTAGAGGAATTATATTTGTTCAGAAGAGGCTTCTAGATGACCATCTTGCCCCAACCAACCCATCCTTTACAAAATTACCTCACTGGCCATCCTTCACATACCCAGGTACCTATATTGAATCTTAGAAGTCTTCTAGTATTTTTACTCCACTGTTTGCACTATCTCTCCCTTAAACTGCTGGCTGTTAGGCTTAGTACTGTCATTGCTTCTCTCCTGTCCCCAGTCTCCCTATGACCTCTTTCCTAGTGAACAAGCATCATTGCAATACCTCACTGCTCCATATCCATTTAATTTAATTTTGACAGCCTGTTAGGAAAATAAATTTGAAACATGTAAATCAAGTCTCAAGATGGTTGTTTATCTGAGGCAAATAAAAGCCTTCAAAGTCTCAAATATGAGCAGGCCCCTTCTATTGGTACTTTGGGACCATTAAAATAAACTTCATCAGCTTGAAGGTTTTTCTGAAGACCAGTCTTGCTGGAGGTAGTTAAGTTCAACAAACAGCTCCAATTCGTGGCCTGGCTGATTGTTATACAACCTCCTTGTTCAATCAAAATAATGCTAATCCTTCAAGCCCAGCTTCCTTCCCTCTCTGCCATCCTCTTCCTGAGTGGCACTTGTCACTTGCCATATTTACTAGGTTGGGAGCCCAGGATGTTCAATAGGAACATTTTTTGACCAAGTTTCTTGAAGTAACCTGCTGTTAGCCACGTTTGGATGTTGGAATTTCCACCCCGAAATAGTCACCACTATATTCACAGTACATTTCTGAGATATCATCATCATACAAACAGGTATTTTTGAATCAGTTTGATTTGTTTGTCATGGTTATTTCAGTGCTTTCAGAGCATATGACTCATTTCTCATGGCAAATATATCAGGAAGATTTATTTAAATATTTATTATGATTCTGAAGTTCTGACACAAAGTATTTGGACAACTGCAAGCCAATCATGTAATCTCTGTTCCTTAAGGTACTTTTGTTCAAATACTTAATACTTATGCACTCAGACCCAATTTCTCTCCTTTCCCCTGGAGACTAGACTATTTCATAGAGCCTCTAGGCATCTGCTTAACAATCTGTAGGGAACCAGAACTTTCCTCAATTTAAAGATGGATGACATAGGAGCACAACTGTAAATTAGGTATCAGCTTTGCCCTTTTCATCCCTACTTCTACTCTAAATTCACAGGCTAACAAATTTCAGAAAGTCTTTCCCCTCCCTAGCTCTATTTCTTTTTCTTTCTTCATTGTCCTAATGTCAAAGTTGGTATTCCACAGTGGTTAAAGTGTACATTCTAGACTCAAATACTTGGGTTGGAATACCAAGTTCTACATTCTTAAACATGTTACTTCACTGATTTAAGCTTTACTTTTTCACCTATTAAAAAAAGCAGTAATAATAATATTTACCAATATGGGTGATTATAAGGATTAAATGAGATAATGTATATAAGTGCTCTGTAATATAGAGCATCACATGCTAAAAAGAGTAAATATTAACTACTATTCTATTATTATCACTCTCACTAGTCTGCTTTCAGATTACATACACACCTATTATGACATGTTAATGGCTCTCAGGAATTAATATGATTCACATTTCTACAGGGGTCTGGAGATGATCCAAAACATTCTCCAAAGTTACAACTCATTTTTTAAAGATTTCATTTATTTATTTATTTTAGAGAGAAGTGTGTGCATGCATTGAGAGCAGGGGAAGGGACAGTGGGACAGGAAGGAAGAGGGAGAAAATCTCAAGCAGACTGTGCTGAGCACAGAGCTTAGCACAGGGCTAGATTCTATGACCCCAAGATCATGACCTAAGCCAAAACCAAGAGTCAGGCACTTAACCAACTGAGCCACTCAGGCACTCCTCAACATTATAATTCCAATGCTTCCAATTTCTGATTCAACATGCAGAAGTTTGGAAGTTGTCACTACCATCCATAGAACAAGAAAAAAGCTGAACAAATGGAAAATCAATAACTCTTCTTATATCCATCAGATATTTGAGGTAACAGTGAAAACCACTGCCCCAGGAACTAGAGAGGCAGATACATATAGAGAATCACAACATACTGGGAGCTGAAGCAGACATAGGAGCCAGCAACTAGCAGGAAAACTTAAAGGATAATTTATTAATTTCTGAAGACTATGAACTAGCTTTACATATAAAAAACCCTGGGGGCCTAGTCTTGTGGAGAGCACACTTTTATAATGTTTACCTCCAGGAGCCCCACCAGGTTTTCAGAATGGAAACTAGAGAAAAATCCCTTTATGCTTCTGGCAAAGGAAGGAAAAAGTAACCAATTTGAAATATACTCAAAGAGTCTTATTCTCCTTATAGCCATTCCTCAAAGGATATGAGAATAGGGAAATATCCAATGGCAGCCCCTCTAGTCTTTGAAGTGGGGGAAGAAAAATAGTCAGCATCAGCTTCCTCTATCCTTCCTGTCTCATCCAATGGAGGTGGGAGAGAAACTGAGAAGCACTTGTGATAGTCACAGCCCAGGGACAAGGCTCACTAAAAAATTGAAATCTAATCAGAAGTTTACAGATTGCTTTCCCTTACTCTACACCTTAACAACACATCAATAGGGCTCCTGTATAACAATAAGATATTATGGTGAAAATAACTGCAAAATTCAGACCTTATTTAAGAAGTCTCTAGGGAAAACCAAAGATAACAGGAGAGTGCTTCCTATGTATCTCAAAGACCCATTTCTATCACATTAACCCATCTTCTTTGTAACTTAAAAATAGTAAAGTATCCCTTTCTGACTTCTAATGCCATATCTAGGAATAAAAACAAGGATAAATGGGACTTAAATCTTGTGTACCTCATTGGTTTTAAGACACACCATACTGAAGCTTTCATGGGTTTCACAGCTCATCACTTATGGATAAAAATATCTTTGAAAATTCTAGTTATGAGATTAAAAATTTAAGGATGAAATGTAATTTTATGGTTACAAAAGAAGGTACATAGTAATACCACTACGTTACTAAAGAGATTCAAAATCCCTAAGTATTTTGCCAAACTACATTTTAGCACGAAAGTATTGGTCATTTAGGCTGTGGCATTATAAGGTCTCCAGTGACTTTTTCCCCCTTTATGAAAACTGTCAGAATGTATACCAAGATAAATCAATGTAAAGCTCTTAACTTTGGAAGCTTAACTCATTGTAATGAGTGACAGCATTTAGAAATGGTTTTTCCTAAAATATTATTTTAGTAGATGAAATTACCTCCTTATAATTCATCTGGAACTCTTCTTAAACATGCTATGAGTCAGAGAACTAATTATTTTTTCTAAGTGGAAAGTCAATTACGTGCACAGTATTTTTAATAAGCCATTTATCCCCTCCACATCCATTCAAATGAAATGTTATCATATGCTAAATTCTCAAAAATACATATTTTTAATCTGTTTCTGGATGCTCCATTCTAATCAACTGATCTATCTTTTCCTAAACTTACTATTTTAATTGCTGCTGTTTTGTAGTAATTTTAGTATCAGGTAAAATAAGTCCCTTTTCATGAATGTTTTTACCCAATATTTCCTTGTCAATTATGATATTCATTCATTCATATAAACTTTATAATGTTTATCATGTTGTCTAATTCCAAAAAATGATATTCTAACAAAACGCATTATTTATACATTGGGAAGAACTGACCTTATACTCTGTGAGATAATCCCACACAGAAATACATCCTGCTACCCCATTTAGACCATTTTACATCCTTTAATAAAATTATATTTTTATATATAGGTCTCCTCCCATCTTTCTTAATTTTATTCCAAAGTATTTCATAGTTTGTCATTATTATAAATGGAATAATTTCATTTCTTCCCTTTTCCATGTCTGATTATTACTAACGAAAATGAAAGTTATTGAATATTTTGTATATTTTTATTAAGCTACCTTATCAAATTATCTCATTAGTTCTATTTTTTGTTGTTGTTGAGTCTCTTGGGATTTCTTGGTATACAATTATATAATCTGAAAAATAAGGCTATTTTGTTTTTTCTAATATACATGTATGTGTGCACGTGCATGCACATGAACATGTTTTATATAGTTTATTTCATTTAATTTTCTTATCACATCAGCTAGAACCTCCAAAACAATGTTGAATAATAGTAACGACAGAGAGCATTCTTATCTGGTACGTCAAGGATATAAGGATATATTTACAAGGATGTTTACTGTAACACTGAAATTAGAAAAAAAACCCTAGAAAAAAACTTGACTATCCATCAGAAGAGTGGTCAAATAAAAGAAGTTCATTTGCATCCTATGAACTATGATACAGCTATTAAAAATGATTTAGATTTACATTACTAACCGAATGATGTTCATGATACATTTGTGTGTGACAGGGAAAGCTGACGTGATATGTACACAATGTTTCCATTTTTCTAAAATGAGAGACTGGGAGATGTGTGTATGTGTGTGCGTGCGTGCGTGCATGTGTGTGTGTTTAAATAAATGATATATATAGAAAGAGTATACTGGCATAGAGGAAAGTTGTGGAAGGATAAACAAGTAACACTAATCACCTTAGATGGTTAAAATAGAGTGGAAGAGCAGAGTATAACTGACTTCATACACCTCTACACTGATTTGTCAAAACATGCATTTTAAATACATACATAGATACACAACTCATTTCTTTCAGCTAGATTCAAATATTTTCATAAAACTCAATAAAATGTCAAAAAGGAAAGCAGAAATGGGTTCCATTAGACTTAAGCAAATCACTTGACTTCTCTGAATTTCAATTTCTTCATATATGAGAAATAAGTTATGCTAGATGTGGTCTAAGGTCCCAATGATATTATGATTTCTTCCACTTAGTTCCAGTTCGATCTTGAGAAAAATCTCTTTCTGGTCCACTCGAGTCCCTCTGGACATTTAGAGTCATTAAATAGTCCTTCAGAAGGATTTCAGGAACTGTTTCTGAAATAACAATTTTGAGAGCATTCTTTTTGTATTAGTGATGTGAGTGTAGAAAATGAATAAGAGATGCATTTAGCAGAGCAATCCAAGTCACTGGTGGTATAAGAACATGTATTAGAAGTCACAAGTTCAGGATTTGAACTTCTAATCAGCCACATGTTAGGTAAGTGACCCTCTGTAAACTATTTCAGTGAAAAAGATGATGGTAACAGTCTCCAATAAGTACCTTTGCCTCTTTTTACTAATTGATGGAGTTCAGATAGAGGAGAGTGAGCCCCCTTTCACACATCACTTACATTCTATAGGCAACCAGGTTTGACTTACTCAGCTATGTGTAGGTGAAAAATTAAATGTTGCATTTTATAGAAAAGTAGACTACAGCATTCAAATCAGTGAGCCATAGCACCTTGAGGTACTAGAGAATTACTTGTGTATACATACAGTGATCTATGCTTCAGTCTAAATCAGTCACATGAGACCTAGAGCAGCCCAAACCTCAGGAAAATTTTCATACAATTATTTCACAGTGTCATATTATCATTTTATAGGTATGTTATATAATATGAAAAGATTTGTGAAAGATTACTATCAATGATTGTTTACTATGGAAATATTTTTAAAGATTTTTTATTTATTTTACAGAGAGAAACACAGCCAGAGAGGGAACACAATCAGGGGGAGTGAGGGAGGCAGAAGCAGGCTTCCCATCGAGCAGGGAGCCCAATGTGGGACTTGATCCCGGGTCTCCAGGATCATGACCTGAGCCGAAGGCAGTCACTTAACCAACTGAGCCACCCAGGCGCCCCTACTATGGAAATATTAACTGATTTAATTTAGTTATAATATTTTCCTCTGCAAAGATATTCATCCTATCTATGGCTAAATACAGAGATAATGTTTACTGCCTTTTACTTGATACAAATGCTGTTGATTTCTGGTAGGAGCTATTTTTTTTAGATGTTTTAATTGATGTTCCCAAAGTGTTGAGGAGAAGCTGTTTACTTATCTAATTCTCTCCATGAGAACAAGGAAATGTGTTTATTTTGGTCACTTCACTATCTCTAATTCCTAGCACGGGGCCTAATATATGGTAGGTACCCAATAAATATGTGCTGAATAAATGAACAGTTGTACAAATGAATGAATGAATTTGCACTAAACTATCCATAATGTCACAACCCATCCTATTTATAACCCTTGGCAAATATCTGAAATTCAGATGGCTGTGGCAAGAAAAAAGGAAGATTCACATGGGCAGGCTTCACTCATTAATATTATTAACCCTTTTATCAACTGAGGTAACTAATCAGAAAAACTTTTAACCTCTCGGTGTATATTTGTACTTTTATTAGAGATGTCTTCTTTTTATTGTTTTTAATTTTAATTCCAGTATAGTTAACATATAGTGTTATATTAAGTTTCAGGTGTACAATATAGTTATTCAGCACTTCCATACATCACCCAGTGCTCATCAGGACAAGTAAACACCTTAATCCCCTATCACCTATTTGACTTATCCCCCGCTCTCCTCCCCTCTGGTAACCATCAGTTTTCTCCCTATAGTTAGGAGTCTGTTTCTTGGTTTGCCTCTCTCTCTTTTCCCTTTGCTCCTTTGTTGTTTCTTAAATTCCACATATGTGTGAAATCATACAGTATTTCTCTTCTTCTGATGGATTTATTTCACTTAACATTACACTCTCTAGATCCATCCACGTTGTTGCAAATGGCCAGATTTAATTATTTTTTATGGCTGAATAATATTGCTCTGTGTGTGTGTGTGGGTGTGTGTGCGCCACTTCTTTATCCATTCATGTATCAATGGACATGGGCAGCATCATTATCTTGGCTATTGTAAATAATGCTGCAATAAACAAGTGTGCATGTATCACTTTGAATTAGTGTTTTTGTATTTTGGGGGTAAGTACCCAGTAATGCAATTTCTATATCACAGAGTAGTTCTATTTTTAACTTTTTGAGCAACCTCCGTGCTCTTTTCCAGAGTAGCTGCACCATGAACAGTGCAGGACGGTTCCTTTTTCTCCACATCCTCACTAACACTTGTTACTTATATATTTTTTTAGTTTAGCCATTCTGATAGGGGTGGTGTCTTACTAAAGTTAGGGGATTCTTTTGTTTAGAAATGAGATAAAGGAACTCTACACTCTTATGACAACAGTGTTCTTTTTTATGTTCAGTTAGTCAGCATATAGTACATCATGAGTTTCTGATGTGAGGATTCATTAGTTCTGTGTGACACCCAGTGCTCATCACAATACGACAGTGTTCTCACTGCATAACAAGATTGTTCTAGTATTGTTCTTCTTAGTTCAATAAGGAAAAGAATCTCTCTCTTTTCAAAAATGTTTCCAAAAACATTAATATTATTGTGTATTCTGTTCTATTGTCTAAGCCCCACTCGTATGGCATTAGGATGAAGTGCAAAAAGTATAGCCCCTGTCCTCATTTCCTTTTACTAACTGATAAGAGTTCAGATAGAAGAGATACAGTCCCCTTACACATATCTCTTACATGCCAAAGACAACCAGGACAGGCTTACTCAGTCATCTTTATAAACATGCTCCAGTGCCACCTGATCCACCTCTACCTTCTTATCCAGCTGTGATTACATGCAGGCACAGAAGGACAGTCCTCAAAGGCTTACCCTAGCATATTTCAGACAGGCTTGGAAACCCCTAACAGAATGTGAGAATGACACAATTTTATTAGAGAGTAAGGAAAAAGAAGGTTATAGAAAATAATCAAGTTTAAAGATTACATATATTTAAAAAGATGACTTGGAAATAAATCATGCAAAACAGACACTTTTTACTGTTAAAACACTGGAGATAATACATGGTACACTTGTAAATTTGGATGTACACTAGAATGAAGTCTGGACAAATATCTTTACCCTGTGGTAGCTGGAACAAAATTACTTTTTGCTTAGCCTCGTAGGGCACACAGAGACTTCAAAGCAAGCAGGGAAGGTTATTAAACTATTGATTGGAAAAGGAAGCAATTTCCCATTACATCAATACTTTTTTTTTCAAGGATCTACTTTGAAACTGTTAGAGGCAGTTAACAAAACACCTGGGAGCTTTAGGAACTCTTTAACTTTGGGGTTTAGTTTTTTTATTCTGATCCTGGGGTTTAGTTTTTTTATTCTGATCCATTTGTACAGTGACTAAAAGAATGGACCCCCATAGAAAAAAATGCAAGTTATAAACTGCTGTGTGACTTTTGTTAAGTCACTTAACTTATTTGAGTCACCAGTCACTTCTGGAAAATGGGGATAATAATAATACCTACCTAATACTGTAGTTCTACAGACTCAGTTAATCTATCTAAAGCACTGAAACAGAGCCTTGCATATAGTGAGCGCTTAATGTTAGCTATCACTGTGATTAATATTTGCCAATTGCAAAAAGTTAGAGAAATCTTAAAAGTTATTGTCCAAGCAGAGCTAGAAAAGCTATTTGCTTCAGCATTTTTAGTCCATTTCTAAGAATAGTGCTTAGCATTTCCCAAGAAAGAAGCTGCTTTGTTATACAATGAAGATAGTGATGTCTAGAGATGAGAAGAAAGAAGAAAGATTTAGTAGAAAAATAAGAAGATGAGATAGTTGAATATACAAGAAAAGGAAAAGGCTGATGATCTGGATTTTGTTCCTAGCTCTAACTCTGGAGTTGATCAATTTTCCCTTTTCAGATATAAAATTAAAATAAAATATTCTTACTCTGTCTTTTCACAGGCTTTTCTACTAGACCAGTGTCGCCTGTGACCAGAACTGGGTTTAGCTCCAGGATCACTGCAGGAAAGGTAGTGATTTAAAAAATGGACTCTGGAATAGCAAACACTGCCTTGAATACAGAACCAGGCTTTATTAGCTGAGTAGCTTTGTATAACTTTCTATATCCCTCTGAGCCTTAGTTGTTTTTTTTTTCTATTAAATGGGGATAATAGCACCCCCACAAAGATTTGCATTGAGACATAAACTGAGATAATGTAGACACTAAGCTTAGTACAGTGAATGGCATATAGTGAGTGCTTTAATACTGAGAAGGCTGATAATGGCATGGAGGGCCCCACTAAATTATAAATAGTTATATTTATGAATAATGATCATCATATGTTCCTTTTTATCTGTCAGAATATTATCTTTTGAGAAGAAGAGTGACAATTCTAGGAACAGAAAATTGAACACTTCCTGAAAGGTAGGATGCATGGAGAAGTGAATCAGAGGCGACACCGTGGGAAGGGGGAGGGGCTGGCTCCCAGCCAGCAGTAGAGCAGTGGAGCACAAAATCAGAAGTTTCAGAAGTCTATTCCACTGAGAGATGTTGCCCCAGAGGCTAAGCGGTGGGAGGGGGGGAGGGTGTAGAGCCCTCTCTGGGACAGCGTGGTCTCAGGACCTGCAGGATCACAGAAGGACCCAGGGTGCCTGAGCATGGCAGAGCTCCCAGGTATAGGAGTAGGAAGGCTGGCTGGAGAGACTGAGCCAAGGAGTGGCCTCTTAGCTCGGGGTTACCTTAAACCGTGATCCAAGGCAGAGTCGGGCCACTGCTCTTTGAGCAGGAACCCCACAAGTGACAGATCCAGGGAGACCCCCTCCTTCCTCCACTGGGAGGAGCAGTGGGAGAGCATGCTGTAGGACTCTTCTGGGTTTGGAGACTCCAAATGGGGCTGAGTGCCAGAGATAAAAATGCTCCGTCACAGGCAAGGTGAGCACAGAGTGCCGCAGGAGACCAGGGAGAGAGGCAAGACTGACTGCTTTTCTCTGAGGGCACACTGAGGAGTGCGGCCCCAGGCTCTCAGTTCCTCTGTGCCGGAGACTGGGAGGCCACCATCTTCATTCCTGTCCTCCAGAGCTGTAAGGAAAGCGTTCAGGGAACAAAATCTCCCAAAAGCAAACCTGAGTAGATTACTTAGCCTGGCCCCTGGCAAGGGCGATGCAATTCTACCTCAGGCAAAGACATATGATGGTCAAAACAAGAGGCCCCTCCCCCAGAAGATCCACGAGAACAACCAGCCAAGACCAACGTCACCAATCAATGAGAAATGCTGAACTCCAGAGTTAGGGGAATGCACCATGTAAAATTCATGGCTTTTTTTACCCTTACTTCTTTAATCTTGCAAAGTTAAATTTTCTAATTTTATTTTTTCTTATTCTATTTTTTAGATTTTTTCTCTTTCTTATTTTAATGTTTTTAACTATTTTATCTTATCAATAACTTATTTTAAAAATCTTTTTTTAATTTTCATTGTTTGAATCATATTCTATCCCTGCATTGTATTTAACCTTATTTTTTGTATACATATAGGTTTTCCTTCCTTTAAAATTTTGAGATACAGTTTCTTCTAATAGATCAAATCACTAAATCTAGTGAATGGCTTTGTTCTAGTCTCCAGCCTCATCATATTCTTTCCTTTTTTGTTTTCTTTTTTCAACCAACTTATCTTATCAATTCCTTTTTTATAATCTTTTCTAATTTTCATCTTTAAAGTCATATTCCATCCCTTCATCATGTATACCCTTTATTTTTGTACATATGTAATTTTTTTTTCTTTAAAATTTTGGGAGGCAGTTTATTTTAACAGACAAAAATACACCCAAAATCAAGTGTGTGGCTCTGTTCTATTTATTAGTCTAATCATATATAGAGAGACATATATAGATAGATGAGAGATAATATAGATATAGATGTAAATATAGATGAAGATATATATAAAGAGAGAGAGAGCTTTTTTCCCTTTCTTCTCCCCCCAGTTCAGGTCTCTTCTGATTTGGTTAGTGTATATTTTTCTGAGGTCATCACTACTCTTTTAGTATTTAGTTCTCTCATTCATCTATTCTTATCTGGATAAAATGACAAGGCAGAAAAACTCAGCTCAAAAAAAAAAAAAACAACAACAACACAAAAGAACAAGAGGCAACACTGACAGCTAGGGACCTAATCAATAGGAACATTAGTAATATGTCGAAACTAGAGTTCAGAATGACAATTATCAAGGTGCTGGCTGGGCTCAAAAAAAATGGAAGATAGTAGAGAATCCTTTTCTGGAGAAATAAAATCCCTTTCTGGAGAAATAAAAGAACTAAAATCTAACCAAGTTGAAACAAAAAAAGCTATTACTGAGGTACAATAAAAATGGAGGCTCTTGGGGCACCTGGGTGGCTCAGTTGGTTAAGCGACTGCCTTCAGCTCAGGTCATGATCCTGGAGACCCGGGATCAAGCCCCACATCGGGCTCCCTGCTTGGCGGGAAGCCTGCTTCTCCCTCTCTCACTCCCCCTGCTTGTGTTCCCTCTCTGGCTGTGTTTCTCTCTGTCAAGTAAATAAAATCTTAAAAAAAAAAATGGAGGTTCTAACGCTAGGATAAATAAAGCAGAAGAGAGAATTAGTGATATAGAAGACCAAAATGATGGAGAATAAAGATGCTGAGAAAAAGAGAGACAAACAACTACTGGGCCATGAGGGGATAACTCGAGAGATAAGTGATACCATAAGACAAAACAATATTAGAATAATTGGGATCCCAGAAGAAGAAGAGAGAAGGGCAGAAGGTATACTGAAACAAATTATAGCAGAGAATTTCCCTAATTTGGCAAAGGAAAGAAGCATCAAAATCCAGAAGGAACAGAGAATCCCCCTCAAAATCAATAAAAATAGGTCCACATGCCATCATCTCACAGTAAAACTTACAGATCTCAGTGACAAAGACAAAATCCTGAAAGCAGCTCGGGAGAAGAGGTCAGCAGCATACAATTGCAGAAATGTTAGGTTGGCAGCAGACCTATCCACAGAGACCTGGCAGGCCAGAAAGGGCTGGCATGATATATTCAGAACAATAAATGAGAAAAATATGCAGCCAAGAATACTCTATCTAGTTAAGCCATCATTGAAAATGGAAGGAGAGATAACGTCCAGGACAAACAAAAACTAAAAGAATTTGCAAACACCAAACCAGTCCTATAGAAAATACTGAAAGGGGTCTTCTAAGCAAAGAGAACCTAAATGTAATATACCAGAAAGGAACAGAAAAAATATACAGCAACAGTCACCTTTCAGGTAATACAGTGGCACAGAATTCACATATTTCAATAGTTACTCTGAATGTAAATGGGCTAAATGCCACAATAAATAAACAGAGGGTATCAAAATGTATTTAAAAAAAATCCAGCACACTCTCTCTAAGAAACTCATTTTAGACCCAAAGACATCTCCAGATTTGAAGTGAGGGGGTGGAAAACAATTTACCATGCTAATGGACATCAAAAGAAAGCTGGGGTGGCTATCCTTACATCAAACAAATTAGATTTTAAGCCAAAGACTACAATAAGAGATGAGGAAGGACTTAAAGGGTCTTCCAACAAGAAGATCTTACAATTTTAAATATATATGCTCCTAATATGTGAGCAGCCAATTATATAAACCATTTAATAACTAAACCAATAAATACATTGACAATACAATAATAGTAGGGGACTTTAACATCCTCCTCACTGAAAAGGACAGATCTAAGCAAAAGGTCAACAAGGAAATTAAAGCTTTAAATGATACACTGGACCAGATGGACATCACAGATATATTCAGAACATTCCATCCCAAAGCAACAGAATACACATTCTTCTCTAGTGCCCATGGAACATTAACCAGAATTGATCACATCCTGGGTCAAAAATCAGGTCTCAACCAGTACCAAAAGATTGGGATCATTCCCTGCATATTTTCAGACCACAGTGCTTTGAAACTAGAACTCCTCAAGAGGAAAGGTGGAAATAACTCAAAAACATGGAGGCTAAAGAGTATACTACTAAAGAATGAATGGGTCAACCAGGAAATTAAAGAATTTTTTTTAAATCATGGAAACAAATGAAAATGAAAACAAAACTGTTCAAAATCTTTGTGACACAGCAAAGGTGGTCCTGAGAGGAAAGTATAAAGCAATATAAGCCTTTCTCAAGAAACAAGGAAGGTCTCAAGTATACAGCCTAACCCTACACCTAAAGGAGCTAGAGAAAGAACAGCAAAGAAACCCTAAACCCATCAAGAGAAGAGAAATAATAAAGGTCAGAGCAGAAATCAATAAAATAGAAACCAAAAGAACAGTAGAACAAGTCAACAAAACTAGGAGATGATTCTTTGAAAGAATTAACAAGATGGATAAACCCTTGGCCAGATTTATTAAAAAGAAAAGAGGAAGGACCCAAATTAATAAAATCATGAAGGAAAGAGGAGAGGTCACAACCAACACCAACCCAGAAATACAAACAATTGTAAGAACATATTATGAGCAGCTATACACCAGCAAATTTGACAATCTGGAAGAAATGAATGCATTCCTAGAGACATATAAACTACCAAAACTGAACCAGGAAGAAACAGAGAACCTTAACAGACCCATAACTAGTAAGGAGACTGAAGCAGTCATCACAGATCTCTCAAGAAACAAGAGCCCAGTGACAGACAGCTTCCCAGGGAAATTTTATCAAACCTTTAAATAAGAATTAATACCTACTCTCCTGAAACTGTTCCCAAAAAATAGAAATGGAAGGAAAACTTCCAAACTCATCTTATGATGCCAGCATTACCTTGATCCCAAAAGCAAAGACCCAATCAAAAAGGAAAATTACAGACCAATATCCTTGATGAACATGGAGGCAAAAATTCTCAGAAAAATACTAGCCAATGGGATCCAACAGTACATTAAAAGAATTATTCACCACAACCAGGTGGGATTTATTGCTAGGCTGCAAGGTTGGTTCAACATCCGCAAATTAATCAGTGTGATACAGTACATTAATGAAAGAAAGAACAAGGACCACATGATCCTCTCAATAGATGCTGAAAAAGCATTTGACAAAGTACAGCATCCTTTCTTGATCAAAAGTCTTCACAGTGTAGGGATAGAGGGTACATACCTCAATATCATAAAAGCCATCTATGAAAAACCCACAGCGAATATCATTCTCAATGGGAGGAAACTGAGAACTTTTCCCCTAAGGTCAGGAACATGGCGTGGATGTCCGCTATCACCACTGCTATTCAATATAGTGTTAGAAGTCCTAGCCTCAGCAACCAGACAACAAAAGAAATAAAAGGAATCTAAATCAGCAAAGAAGAAGTCAAACTCTGACTCCTTGTAGAAGGCGTGATACTTTATGTGGAAAACCCAAAAGATTCGACCACAAAACTGCTAGA
This sequence comes from Spilogale gracilis, assembly GCA_004023965.1. Lineage (NCBI taxonomy): Eukaryota > Metazoa > Chordata > Mammalia > Carnivora > Mephitidae > Spilogale > Spilogale gracilis. Next base: position 44,503 of record PITA01010299.1, read on the forward strand.
ACTCATACAGAATTCAGTAAAGTGTCAGGATATAAAATCAATGCACAGAAATCAGGTGTACTTCTATACACTAGCAGCAAGACAGAAGAAAGAAAAATTAAGGAGTCGATCCCATTTATAATTACACTAAAAACCATAAGATACCTAGGGATAAATCTAACCAAAGAGGCAAAGAATCTGTACTCAGAAAACTAGAAAGTACTCATGAGAGAAACTAAGGAAGACACAAAGAAATGCAAAAACATTCCATGCTCATGGATTGGAAGAAGAAATACTGTGAAAATGTCTGTGCTACCTAAAGCAATCTACACATTTAATGCAATCCCTATAAAAAGACCATCAATCTTTTTCAAAGAAATGGAACAAATAATCCTAAAATTTATAGGGAACCAGAAAAGACCCTGAATAGCTAGAAGAATGTTGAAAAAGAAAACCAAAGTTGGCAGGATCACAATACCAGACTTCTAGCTCTATTACAAAGCTGTAATCATCAAGACAATATGGCACTGATACCAAAAAAGACACATAGATCAATGGAACAGAATAGGGAGCCCAGAAATGTACCCTCAACTCTGTAGTCAACTCATCTTCAACAAAGTAGGAAAGAATGTCCAAGGGAAAAAAAGGAAGTCTTTTCAAGAAATGGTGTTGGGAAAATTGGACAGTCACATGCAGGAAGCTGAAACTGGACCATTTCCTTATACCACACACAAAAATAGACTCAAAATGGATGAAAGATTTCAATGTGAGATAGGAATCCATCAAAATCCTTGAGGAGATCACAGGCAGCAACCTTTTTGACCTCAGCTGAAGCACCTTCTTCCTAGAAACATCACCAAAGACAAGGGAAGCAAGGAAAAAAATGAACTATTGGGACTTCATTAAGATCAAAAGCTTTTGCACAGCAAAGGAAACAGTCAACAAAACCAAAAGACAACTGACAGAATGGGAGAAGATATTTGCAAATGACATACCAGGTAAAGGGCTAGTATCCAAAATCTATAAAGACAAACTCAATGCCCAAAGAACTAATAATCCAATCAAGAAATGGGCAGAAGACATGAAGGACATTTATCCAAATAAGACATCCAAATGTCCAAGAGACACATGAAAAAGTGCTCAACATCCCTCAGCATCAGGGAAATACAAATCAAAACCACAGTGAGATACCCACCTTATACCAGTCAGGATGGCTAAAATTAACAAGTCAGGAAATGACAGATGTTGGCGAGGATGCAGGGAAAGAGGAACCCTTCTACCCTGTTGGTGGAAATGGAGGCTGGTGTAACCACTCTGGAAAACAGTATGGGGATTCCCCAAAAAGTTGAAAATAGAGCTACCCTATCACCCAGCAATCACACTACTGGGCATTTACCCTAAAGATACAAACGCAGTGATCCAAATGGACACATGCACCCAAATGTTTATAGCAGCAATTTCCACAATAGCCAAGAACCTACATGTCCATCAAGAGATGGACAGATAAAGAATACATGGTGTATATATATAGAATGGAATACTATGAAGCCATCAAAAGGAATGAAATCCTGTCATTTGCAACAACGTGGATGGAACTAGAGGGTACTATGCTGAGCAAAATAAGTCAATCAGAGAAAGACAATTAACATATTATCTCTTTGATATGAGGAATTTGAGAGGCAGGGCAAGGGGTTGTGGAGGTTAGGGAGGAAAAAAAAAATGAAACGGGATGGGACCAGGGAGGGAAACAAACCAAAAGAGACTCTAAATCTCAGAAAATACACTGAGGGTTCCTGGTGGTGGGGGAGAGGGACAGGGTGGTTGGGTTATGGAAAAAATAAAAATTAATAAAAAATTTAAAAATTAAATAAATAAACACTAAATAATAATATAAAAAGAATATTCTTTATTAAGAAAAAAAAGGAAGGGCAATTTGCATAGAGACTTGAAGTCCAAGATCAGAGCATGCTTTTTTGGTGTTCACTGGTAAGTTCTCAAAGGCATGAAGATAGAGAGGCTTCCAAATGTAAAAACAGATGCCATCTAGAATAATTAGGGTTTAGGCCTCCCTGGAAACTAAGAATCTTCCATATCCTAGAGAAACAACCTGCTCCTTCTTTATGTGTGTTTGAGTCCAACAATGTACACAACACCTGTGCAGAAAACCCCCTTGGTTACCTCTGACTATAATATATAAATCTGTACCATGTGTCAACTACCATGGCTCAGAGTTGGCATAGGGTACACAATTATCTTATAGAATCATGGGGGCCCAGGCTAGCAGCCAGAATGTCATAGCTAGAAGGTTGTGTGGTTACTTCTTTCCTTCTTTCCAGAGATCCAATCTCTGCCCTGTCTGACCTACTCAATGCTCAGGGAATCTGAAAACTATTGATTTTATCTCCTGATTTTGCCTCTGGCTTTTGCTTAATTTTTCATGGGGCTGGCAGGAAATCAGAAAGCAGGAGTTTAACCTGCTCAATCCCTCTTTATCTGCCATAGTTCATATATTCTTTAAAGGCCACAGCTCTTGTCAGGTCCACTCAACTATTGCCAGGTTCCAGTGATAGTGCTCTTATTCCTTGCTTTTGTAGGCCTAGGAGGAGTAATTTATAGCTTCCTCCCTTTTTGGGAGTATTACTTGTACCTGTAATGATGGGCCTTTGCTCCTAACAGTAAATAATATTTCTATGTCTCTCAAATATGCTCTTTAATGTGTTACTTCAATCTTTACTCTTCTTCCCACTTGCTCTCATAAGTCTGAATGGAGAGAGGTTTTTACTTATTTTTTTTAAGATTTTATTTATTTGACAGAGAGAAACACAGCCAGAGAGGGACCACAAGCAGCAAGAGTGAGAGAGGGAAATCAGGCTTCCTGCTGAGCACACAGCCCAATGCAGGGCTCGATCCAGGGACTCCAGAATCATGACCTGAGCTGAAGGCAGAGGCTTAACCACTGAGCCACCCAGGCACCCCGAGTTTTTACTTATTTTGAGCAGTTGGAGAAGATGGGATTGCTTGTGATACCTGCTGATGAAAGTACATTAAAACCATTAGAAGTCCGGGGGCATCTGGGTGGCTCAGTTGGTTAAGCGACTGCTTTCGGCTTAGGTCATGATCCTGGAGACCGGAGATCGAGCCCCACATCGGGCTTCCTGCTCAGCGGGAGGTCTGCTTCTCCCACTCTAAGTCCCTCATGCTTGTGTTCCCTCTCTAGCTGTGTTTCTCTTTGTCAAATAAATAAATAAAATCTTAAAAAAACATTAGAACTCCTTTAAAACTTCTATATGACTATATAGAAGTCATACTTCTGAGTTATTTAACTGTGGGTCTGTTCATTTTGCTCAATGAAATATCTGATACCAAAAACTAGAAATAAAATCCCTACCTTTTTCTATCCCCAAGTCAGCTATTTACTTAAGGGAGAAAAAAAAGTAATTGACACCATGCTGAGTTACCTTGTACCATACAACATCAGGCTCCTGATCAGACTTTTTAAAGTCATCCATATCTGGGCAGGAGATCTCCTTTCTTTTAGTGACTTCAGATTTTTCTAAATAACGTATCCTGCTATTGTAGCACAGGCCTGATTCATTCTCTGCAACAGTCAAGGACATTGACACCTTCATGCAGTATGTCGAGTTTCTGTAGAAACAGAGAAATAGCAAATGTCTTTATTGGGTGTTTAAACGTTTTTATGCTATATATTTCAAGAATGTTTACTTTTCCATATAGAACCTTGCTAGAAATCAGAAACAATATCAAAACAATACAGAACAGGTCTCCATTTCAACTGACAGGAAGATATAAAAGAAAATGCCAATGAGGACACCTCTGACCATCAAGTAGCTACATAGAACATCTGTACCCACCTTCTAAACTGTAAGACACTTCAGACTTCTTTCCCACTGGTAAACATTGCCACATTGAAGATCTGATAGTGAAAACTTATGAGAAAGTCTCTAATTAAAGCTATAGTTATTTCTGCCTTGTCCCTATGGCCAGACTTTCACAGATATTCCAAGAGTTGTTTGATTTTGTCATTCATTTCAAAGCCAACAGTTACTTTTACAAAATACATAATCTAAACCAGACCAAGATACAGAAGATATTTGTTAACTTACACAACTTTTTAAATCGTTTACTGAGATACATCAGGGATCAAATTCTGGATTCCTACAAAGAACAAATCTAGATTAATTGTATCTATCAACATTAGCATTATAAAGGAATTTCAACACAGAATTTTACCATAAGGCCACTTTGGAAGTTGAGCATTAATTGGCTAACTCATGATGTAAAGGGTATTTATGGAATTCAACTCTGCTTTCATTACTTTGTGTATACCCCGTGATTTTTCCTTACGCTGACTTGGCAGCAGAACATATCAATAACGCAAAAGAAAACTGGAAAGTGTGAGGAAGGCTTAGAAGCAAGTGAACTATAAATCTCTTGGTGGGACATATCAGGATCATATCTGTTCTAAACATCAAGGGATACCTGCTATTACAAATACCAAGTGCCAAGGGCACTTCAAAACCAAATATCTTCACAGCAAGGAGATAGCAAGCCAACAGATGGGATTAGCGTGCCAGTCAATAATTTAAGATGGCCTCAAATAATTGTCAATATTCATACTACTTGCTCATTAAAATTCCACATATGCCAGATATACAAAACACAGATGTGCAGATGGTCACTGCCCATTGGGTTTATAAATAGACTCAATCAAAATTAATGCTACTTCAATTTCTCATGAAGCTAATTACTGGTTAGTATTTCTGACTATGCCCATCCCTGTGTCATCTGAGTAGGATACTATCAAAGTATTCCCATTCTAATGTTCAGATGCAAACCAATTACACAGTAAAGATAGTGAGCTATTGCTTTTATCTCTTCCTCAATGTGGGTTTCTAGATCCCAATGATATGGCCACTGGGGATCAAATATAAGACCACTTAATTCTCTTGTTAGATGTTTGACAGCTGCTTTAAAAGCCACGAAGCTAAAAACCACCAGAATAAAACAAAAACAAAACAGAACAAAAATAGTCTCAGGGAATAACGTAAATTTTAGTGCAATTTGGCTCTTCCTGACCCCACCTTCAGTGCTTTGGTGCTAAACATTTCCATGTATGTCTCCATGCTTCCTTTGAGGTCCTACATGATCTGTCGTATCATAACACTGTCCTTTACTTTTGAGTACAGTCACAACGGCATTCCCTCTGTTCCTTAAATATACCACACCAATTTGAGCCATGGATTTTTACACTTGCTGTTCTCTCTGACCTTCTCTCATTTGTTTTTTCATTAAACATAAGCATGGAATTTCTTGCTTTTTTTTCATCATTCTATCACTGAGATACAAATGAATAAATAGTAGATGTCCAGTAAATGTTAGTTGATTAGAAGAGAGGGCATCAAAAGTGTGTTGACTGATGAGACATGTCCTCTCTGTTTTACTTTTGCATCAATCCCCTTATAGTACTAACCTCCCTTCTGCATTCTACAGATTCAGGTATTTGGCTGGTCAAATATCATATTCCTTGTTTAAATATGACTCAGAATAATTTTGCAGGTATACTTGTACCACAAGGATAAGGTTTAGCCATGTTTTGTGCATCAGCATATTAACAAAGAAAGAATATACTAATTACAACTAGGAGACAAGGAGGACTAAGGTGGGTATAGGAAATGGAGGGAAGATAAATGGTCAAAATTTGTAAAGGTACTGAACATGGAAGAAAGAATCACCTCTTGGGTTTACAAAGTATTCTGAACAGTTCTTAATGTTACAGACTTTGATCTCATCATCTACAGATGAAAGAGAATTACTTGTTAAATACTTTCCCATTATTATGGCTATCTTTCCCAGGGAAAGAGCTGTTGACCAGCAGTCTCAACAATAAAAGCAGATAGAATGTCCAGTACCCTGAAAGAAACTTACTATTACAAATGTATTTAGCCCTGAGGAGAAAACAACTCTAAGTAAGGGACCAACAGAATAGAGTGGTTTCTTAACAAAGCACCAGCTTTGAACTAAGATCCACTGGGTTCAACTAGTTCTGGTCCTTGAACAAGTAATATAACTCCCTCAGTCTGTTTCTTCAGCTGAAAAATATGGATAAGAAATCCTTTATGGTGATTCCATTGGAGGTTGGAGACAGGAATTCCTTTCATTATACAACCATGAGCAAAAATATGTTTACCATTTTCAGTTGGAATGATTATAATAACTGACCTCTCCAGTCTGTTGTAACTATTAAGTAAAATAATACATATAAAACTTATAATAGAGCATCTGGCACATAGCAGATATTTGATAAATTGTAGTTAGAATTGTTATTACTGTTAGGATTAGTTGTTACATATTACTAATAA